>JANZXR010030548.1:0-14499 GCA_027575705.1 Erythroxylum echinodendron | reverse complement strand
AGAGGTCCGTCAGCTGACTCCCGAAGAAAACTAGTTGTTGTCATTTTGTAGTGTTATTAGAACCTGTGTAGAGTTTTATAAACAATCGTTGAGAAAAACAGTGTAAACGTTATCAGTAAATGAAATAAATGAATGTTTTAAAAAAAATGATAATGCGTTTCTTCCAAGAAATTTTTTTTTGCAGATGTGTGTATATGTATATGAAAAGACGTTTGGAGGTCATGTGTGTATATATAGGAACAATTTGATGGCCATATGCGTATATATGTTGAAAAAAATTTAAACTGACCACATTTGTGTATGTATATATTAGAAAAAAGTTTTGTAGCTATGTGTGTATATATTAGAAAAAAGTTGTGACTGTGTGTGTTTTATATAACAAAAATTTTGGTAGGAAAAATGTTTGCTGGTCATATATGTATATTTGTACGAAAAAATCTTAATGGCCATGTGTGCATATATATGTAAGAAAAAATCTTAGTTGCTGGTCACGTTCGTAATACACACTCCTCCATTCACTCGTATTTTTTCTTTTTAATTTAAATTTTTTATAAAATTACTAATCACATAATTATATTTATTTTTATTTTTATTTTTATTTTATTAAGTAATGATTAAGTTTTTTTACAAATTAATCTATTTTTTAATACAGCCGCAGTATAATTGACAAATTAAAATAAAAAATTGTTCAAATTTTAAATAAGTTTTTTTCATTATGATTTTAATTTTATTTTCAAAAAAATAAAACAATTCAAAACTAGTGCATCTTTTTAATATAATTTTTTAAAATTTAATATGTATAATTATTTTTTTCTTTTTATAGGCTTTTTCGTTATTGTTAATTAATAAATAGGAATTTTATTATTGACTCTTTCATTATATTAAAAATGAATAACTAAAATTTGTTAGTAAAAATTTGTGATGTGAAAAAATCTAGGAAATAAATAATGTAACGTGTTTGTACCATCAAAACTCAGGTCCTTCATATGCTATATCAAAAAGAAATTGACCCCATGTAACTTATTCTTCCACTAGGGTTGAACCCCTGGTGAAAGTCCTTGATGCTTTCTGAAAAACCAAACCCTACTAGAGTATCTTATGAATTTCTAAAAAACTGAAAAACAAGGGAGAGAATTCGACCCTGTAACTCACGAAATTATTAAAGCTCTAGTCCATATACTTTTAAGACGGTTCTTGCAATGGATTTAAACACAAGATAAGGCTGTCATTACTTGCCTCAATGCATGTCTTCAAGCAAGAAGGCAACTTCAATCCTCAGCTTCCAAGCCAAATCTCCAAATGGTTTCTACATTTACTCCACCAAAGACCATGCACCTTATCTCCATCCACTGCGTGTCTATGAAGTCTCTGACATTTCCCGGAACCTAGCAAGGGCCTTCTTGTGAACAAGCGTTTTGTAACCATCCCCAGACTGCACCTCAAGGCTACGGTTCACCTTCTTCTGCTGACTCCCAAGTCCGGCTCTACTTTCCGTGCCTTGTGCTTGGACAGGTTCTATCATTCCACTCCCATCCTTCCCCAATCCCTGCATATTGTTTCAGGTACAAAGAAACAGAAAAGTCAATACGAAAATTTACATGTTAGAATCTAGGCTGATCATTGCTTATTGGAGGACCATCCCAGCGGCAAACCATTAAACGACTGCAGCACTTTTCATTAACATAGAAATACTTAGCCTCATTAATATGACAACAAGAAGAAACAGGTTAGAAAGTGATATTCATTGCAGACAGAAAACTGACCAAATTAAGCACATGAACATAATAGAGGCACTAAAACGATCAAAGTTTCTCTACTAATTTCAAGGACAGAAAGCATCAAGGTTTCTCTACTAATTTCAAGGACAGAAAGCATAATAAAGAGCAATCAATAGTAACTCAAGAGATTAGGATGAGTGCATAAGAAGGAAAGGATACCAAGCCTTCATGCCAGCCCATACTACGAAGCATTCGATTGCCCAAGTTACTCTCATCGATGACCTTGTCAGCCGTGATCACCTCATAACTCTGGACATTTGCGCTAGCATCTCCAACACCACGACCTCCACCAACGCCAGGAGGGAAAGGCATCGAATCCAAAGAACACTTTTTGAATGCAGAATCCCGATCTTCATAGTTCACAATTTTTAAACGCAGATGATTTCTCAAAAGTTAATATAAAACCATCAACTTGGATAACTGAAAATGTTGTCAATCCATGATCAGATGAGCATTCACAGCATAATCAAAATGCCAACTTGAAATGCATCATTGCTAATGAACCAGATTATAGGAACCTATAAAAGAAAGATAAACCTGCTACTAATACACAGATAGCTAATGAACTTACTTGAATCTCCATATCCACAATCAAGCAAATCATCTCCAGTAGATGATGATGAACCATACAAGCTCCTCCTTTCAGCTGCACGATCCCTGTAGGTATTCTGACTTTGTTCCTTGTGAGTAGAAGCTGAAGGTTGTGGCACTTCAGAGAACCTCCTTTTTCCAGTCACACTAGACGCAGGTGGGGTGTAAGAACCCAGTGCAGATGCATCTGTCCTGAAGGTAGTCAAACTACTTGGTACATCTGCATGTTTTGATGAACCTGTGACAGTTGCAACCGAAGTGGGAACTCCACCGGATGATGTCAAATATGCAGCCTCTGATTTCACAACACCTTGGCTGGAACCCCTTATAACACCCATTAGAGCTCTGCCAGAGCTGTTGCTCACAGGAATTGACTTTATGGGAGACTTCAAACCAACAGTCTGGGAAATAGAGGATGTCATGCCATTTCCAAAACTGGATAAAGCACCATCATTTGTTGTCACTGCATCAGATTTCAACTTGTTTTTCACCAAATGTCCAACTGGAAAAGGTCTATCATCAACTGAACCAGATAGTTGATTGTCATCAAGGGCCACACGAGTTGCTTTCCCTTCATGACTCCTCTGTTTCCATATAGTCAACACATTATTCATCTTCTTCTTGTTGGCAAGTTTGATCTCTTTTGCCTTCTCCTTCCCTTTCTTCTCCGCTGCTAATGCTGCTGTTGCAGCAGCCTGAATTGCATCAGGTAATGATGCAGCCTTTTCAACTGAAGTAACAGTAGTAGCTGGTGCAGATATTACTACCTTTCGGCCATTAGAACCATCTGATAGCTTGGATTGCTCAGGCTGCTTACCAGACGCTTTATCTTCATTCTCATCTGTGCAAGGGATGTACTGCTGAGTCTGGTTATCAAATGTATACCATATGCCACTGTTGCTGTCATAGTAAAGGCCTACACATTAAAACACCACATTAAAATTAGAATCAAAGGCACTATAATACACTCAGGACAAGATCATGTTTTGTACATGTAAGAATTGCAGTTTCCAATTTTCCCGATACTACAAATAACAATAATGACAGCATTCAGAAGTTCTAAACCAAGAAATGTTCAAAGTGGGGCATCCACCATTTTTACAAATTGCAGATCATGAAATCCAGCCCACATGCATGTACACCTCAAAGCATTTGTGAATGTCAACCCTTATCTCTTCAGAAAGCCTCATGTACACAACCATCAGCTCTCAAGACAATTTTACATCTTCATAGACATATTATACACATACTATGCAATGTTATAATACAGAAATGGCTCAAACAGTATCAGAGTGACCATATGTGCAGCACCTTGGGCTACAGGCTACAGCCTACAGCCTTTTGTTAATAAGCTTATCCAAATCCAGATAAGCATTGTTACAAAGAAAGATATAGTCCCTGAAGAGACTTCCTAGCCGCAGCACCTAGGGATGCAATGGGTGCTGATTAGATTAGGCAATAGACATCTACTTCCCATGCAATATTTATTTTGCTAATTTTTCCTTATCATTATCATCTATAGATTAGTTCGACTTAATTAGTAAAGTTAATCTCTATTATCTTCAGAGATAAGAGTTCAGTTTCAACTAAAGAGTAGTCAAGTAGTCAATGCCTATATACACTAGTTATATGTTCAACTTTTGGCAGATTGTTAGCTAGAAATTTATTCCGATATTATCTATGGAGATTCAGCAACAAACATCTACTTTCCTTACCATTTTTATTTCTTTAGCTTTCTTTTGCTTATATTCATCAGTTAGCAGTAATAGGTTAGTGCAAGTTTGTTGGTAAATAACTTAAAATCATCTTATTTAGTGATAACAGGAACTTATATACAGGTCTAATGCAATTATTGAAGAGTTTGTATACAACATTCCCTAGGATTAAGATATTACAAATATATTCCATGTCTGCAAATTCGATAAAGAGATATGTATGACTTTACTCTTCTAGAAATGGACAGCTCATGTGATAAACCACATGTATCAAGTGATCAACCAACAGATATTCACAATCTTCATAATATCACAGTTATGTTACTATCAATAATTTCTATTAGAATTTGAGCTTAGTTTCAATTAGTAGTTTAAGGGATGCGTTTCCATTGTAATAGTCTGTCTGAGGCCTATCACACATGTTACAGGTTAAATTTTATGGAGGCTGTCAATCACTAAAAATTATGATATTTCTACAAGTGTGAAACTTTCTTTCGCTAAGAGTGATTCTTAGCTCATGTTTTTACCACCATGCTGTTCCATCACTAGCTATCCTTGGTTACAAACTTCCATGCACATTGCAAGCTCAAGTTTGTATCATGAGGATAGAGAAAAACATAAGTCCATTCATAAATTCACAAGAAACTCTAGATATGAATTCATAAGATTGCATTCCTAGCAGTCAAGGCTGTTTTATAAGCAGGTTACTTTCAATTTATTGGCTATATCAATCAAAGCAAGAATTTGTTATATTAACATTAAATTGTAAAATAAAATATGAATATCTGCATTTTGCAATTTTTAGTAATTGAATCTCCATTTGTAAATTAATTAGCACAAATTTGAGTGCAATTTTTTATTTAGACAAATTCTCAGTGGTTATTATAAGGTTATTATTAAGGCGAGGATTCTTTTTAGACAATTCCCCATTCGAACCAGTTTAAACTGTTGGAGTTTTTATAAGGTTTTTTGTGTTTTGTTATGAAACTCGCAGTTGACAATCACATTCCTAGAAAGGAAAGAGAAAGAAAGTGACAGTTCCTATTTTAATTTTGCATTCAGTGAAGACTTCCCCTTGAGATAAAGGTAGGCCCGTCATAACAAAAACATCAATGTTGCACAAGCTAGTAGCGCAAATAAGATAAGCAAAAATTAGACAGGCACCTGTATTTCCATCATAGTAAAACCCTGAAGCAGCATCATAGTAATAACCAGAAGCCTCATCCCAAACAAACCCAGATTGCTTGCAAGAACCATTATTATGAACTGAAGCAGTCTTCTCATGCCCATTAGTAGATTGATTGTCATCAGGGTTATACTCCTTTGGTACCCATCCATAAGCATCATACTGAAAAGAATATGATAGTTGCATGATTAATATAATTCCAAAACCTCAAAAGGCAGAACAACTAACATGAGTAATAGTGGTAACAAATATATAATAACATGTCAGCAGGTGAGCGTCTTCAAGAGATAAGATGATTAAGATTTGTAAAGTAAAATCAAGGCAAATTGCACACGAATGTTAGACCTATGAACATCATCCATAGCTTCGATAAGATTTTTGCATGCTATCCAGGACTTTTTGCTACATATCCATTCTGCTAGAAATTTTTATCTTTCTCAATTAGAATGGAAAATCCAAGAGTTTCTCAGGCTGCTCCCCATAACAAACTATTGCTGTTTCTTTGCTTGATATTCAACACTCTGGTAAGATGTTCAATGGTCCTCCTGTAGCCTATATGGTCACTCCAGAAGCCGGAGTTTTTTCCATTGACAATTAATAGAATTAATGACCTGTTATACAACATTATTTTCTTCCAGATTCTTCTTGCGTGGCCAAAATTTTGCCATCTCCTCACAAGGAATTGACATGCTTAAAATTTTTCTACTGTCACCACCAATTTCATTCCCTACATATCTCTTACTTTACATTCACAAAGGTAATACTATGTTCTTCCATTACTTCAATCTAGATTATCACAATCAAAATATAACATGAGCCAAAAAATATTAGCCATGCTGTGAACATCTGTTATCTTACAATAATAAAAAATTGGACACCAGGAATTTCTACCATCTAATAGAGTTCGTTATATTTGCAGATTGTGGAAAAATATATGTTATACATACCAGTTTTTTCCAAAGCAATAAGATCTCAGACAATGCAAATTACCATCCAACTAAAGAAAAATGACTCCGAAAGTCGAAACAAATTTAGAAATACCTGTTGTGCAAATGCTGCAGCCTCAATAGCAGCAGCTGCTAGACTGCTTGATTGTGAAGATCCTGTTGCTCCAGATCCCGGACTGAGAATGCTCTTTGCATAGGCCACTCTCAAGATCTGCCCATTCCTTTCAAGTGTTGTTCCATTGGTCACTTCCAGAGCTTTAGTAGCATCTTCAACCTGCAAGAGATCAAACATATTGCAGAATTGTACATCAAATATACAAGAATCTGCAGCATCCACTGACTAAAACAAAGATTGACCAGGGGCATCAAAACATAGGACTATATGCACAGTTGAAGTTGGAGATGATTTAGGAGTGCCAGATATTGGGTGCTACAAGTGATATAGCTCACCATCCAGATCACTGGACCACAACCAGTAAACTGGCCAGTGAGTTCCTCTTCTGTCAGGTCAATCGAACCTGGACGTGGACCAAACAACTGTTTTGTGTTATTTTTCATTAGAACTGATTTCCATAGATCATTTTAATGTTTTATTTGTTTTGGGATGCATACACCCATATTGATAATGTTATATGTCTTCTCTTTCATCATTATAACAGAATTTTGAGTCTTTACTTGGTCTATTCCAATTGAGATAGTGCTTCTCAACCTTATTCTTCATTGAAATAACCCAGAACTTAGGATACATTCAGAATCCTTTAGAATTCAATTCTTGGTTTTCCATAGTCAAAAAGGTAAGTCTCAATTGCTTGATTTAACTTCCTTGGTAAGATTTCAATTTTATTTGTTGGTTCTTTAGGGTTATTATTCCTTGCATCACCTAAATTTAGACATTCAAATTAGTTTGCGAATGCTAGCCAGTATACTTTAAAAATAGAAATAACCAACAATCAAATAATAAGATGATAGAAGCAAAATATCTCATCAAATAACAAATACCATCCAGCATCACCCACTCAGGTTGGAAAAGCAATAAATTGCAGAGGGTAAAAAGAAGACAAACTATAGCATATACACATCCAAAGAAATTCAACCAGTCACACCATTTAATCATTGCGCCTCCTCAAGTTTCCTAGAGAAGATTTATATGTTTACATTGCAGAGGAACCCCTCTGATAGATCCTATTCTACCATGTTCTGTCCCCAAAATTCCTATCTCTCTACAAGGAAAGCAAGCACAATATCGGGAAAAAATCATATTGGTACACCGGCCATCCTCATGGTGGACATATCAATGCCAATTGACTCTTAATCAATATATTCCACATTTTGTACGTAGAACCATTAAATGAATGATTACTCCACTACATTTATAATAAACCACCAGAAATAAACACTTCACAACTTCCCTAGCAGTTATCAAGGTCTATGAAATGGTAGGTAATGATTTCCATTTGTCATTTCTCCTCAAAACATCATCCATGGAGAAGCTACTTTTTCTATGTGAATTTGAGCTTAGACTCAAAATTTTGCAAGCTTCGTAATCTATACAAAAACACCAGTCATCTTGCAGTAATAATCCTCATTTATTATATTGCATTGAATTTAATGAGAAAAGAAGTTGTCAAGTTCAAGAACCTTGAATTTAGAGACTGGAACAGTCAGTTGCATTTGAAGACATTACATTTGGTAAGACATGGCCATAGCCTTGTTAATGTTAAGTATATCAGCTTCATAATAAGCTGACTCTTCCTTAGAAGAGCTGATACCTGGAAGGTTATACTAACAGGTACTGCACGATGAAGAAGTTTTCTTATCCAAACTATAACTTGATCAGTGTGCTGTCAAAAAATGTGACACAGCAATTCTTCTTATATTAACGTTGTAGCCTAATAGTGTAGAGTGAAATATCAGGGCTTGTACACGATGGGCAGCAATCCAACAAAAACAATTATTGCCTAATTTACAAAGATTAAAACAAGGAATCAACAAAAAACTTGATGAAATTGGGCCTTCCAAGAATAACAAGTCATTATACAACAAATCAGTGGCAGAAATTCATATTAAACCCATCTAATGGTTCTACGACATTAACCATTCATTCTATTAAAAGGTTTTCAAAAGTTTCAATACTTCATATCTTTTTGTTCTTCTAGAAAACTAAGAATGAACAATATTTGGAATTTTGCCAATCAAAATGGAAATAAACACAAAGGATAAAATGTTGAAGAAATTCAGTGACCAGAAAATAGCGTACCGAGTGAAAATGGACAAATGCAAATCCCCTTGAAACATGAGTAAACTTGTCTCTAACAAGACGCAAATCCTGCAAACGTTATGGACAAGAGGTTTTCACCACAGATCTATAAGATGTAAATAATCAGTAAACTCAAATAATGAAAGTTAAATTTTCTCACCTTGATAGGAGCATGCTTGGAAAATTCATAGCGAAGAATCTCCTCGTCAGCATTTTCATCCAATCCACGAACAACCAGAACATGTGTAGGGCCTGATTACAAAGAACTTGATAAATTATATGACATAGACAACAGATCAGACAGGTGCAAGTAAGAACTTAAACCAACCTGAATCAAATCCTTTCTTTCCTAATGGCATCGGATTTGACAAAGCTATATCTCCCGATGGTGCATCATCCATTCGAGGCTCATTACACTACAATAACAGATAAGTAAATGTATTGATTTAATATATCCAAATCTTTTCCAAAATGCAAGCATACATGGAAAACTGGCATGTTCAGCTTTTACACAAATGTTAAATAAATATAACCTACATTTCGTCTAGGGCAAAATTATATTAGTTCTGTTCTATCTTTTGTTTTCTGTTAATTTTTCTTCCAGGTTGAGTTCCTCGTTTAAGTTTCCACAGCTTTTTAAAAACTATAGAAGCAGTTTCAGAAGTCCTGAAATACAATTTGGTGTTCTCATCACCAACTAGTTCATGCATTATTCTTTACCATTTTCCCACAACAATTTTACAATAACCAACCTGTAAATTTTACTAATTAAAAATTCTAAACCATCATAATTTTCCACATTCAATGATCAATTATCAAATGAAAAATAAAAGTTCAACTGTTGATTAGTAAAAACTCTTTTACTATAAATAAAATAAATTAATAGCTCCAAAGAGCATATTTTTTACTACCAAACAGGTTTTCCAAAAACAAGAAAAAATCAAATCATAGATAAAAAATGAAGGTGATCTCAAACAGAACCTTAGCTTTTTGTTTTAACTTCTGCACTTGAAATGTATGAAAACATTAAGAAATTCCAGAGCTTTATGCTAAGGTGGCATGGCTACCAACTTGTGTCATTATCAACAATGGGACCATCTTAACTTAACATAACTAATATTCTTCTGCTATAAAAGAGCTTAATAGTGCAACATATAGTGCTCATTTTTACTACCAAAAATTTTTTCCCAAAAAACAAAAATCAAGGTTATAGATAAAAAATGAGGGTGCTTTGGTCTTTATGCTAAGTCCAATTTAAAAAAAAATTCCAAGTTCTGATAGAATCTTAAAATACTTTATGGTCTTTTTTTTCAATTGACAAGACCCACATGCTTACTAATCCATCTCATTTTCAGCAAGGGTTCCATCTCTAACATAACTCAAATCCTTTCAAAAATTCTGACACAATCAAATACTAAATACTTTTTATTTAAAAATGAAAACTTTCTCATAGGGATGATGGAAATCGAGGTAGCCAAAAGAACTAGGGGCTAAAGCATGTGGATTTTTTTAGGTACTGGGCCAAAAAACACTCCTAAGTCAAACAAAACAGTTTTTTAAATATAATAAATAGTTGCAATTAGTCAAATAAACATATTATGCTTAAGGGTGAGCCTTAGAGCAACTGGTAAAGTTGCTTCTTTGTGACCATAAGATTACAAGTTCAAGTCACGAAACCAGTCTCTTTGTAAAAATACACAAGAGAAGGTTGTGTACATTATAACCCTCTCGAGACCCCAACAAAGCGGGTGGATACGTTGACATTTGACATTTGACATATGACATTTATAAACATATTATGCTTAAGATTCAGTTCAACAATTTTAAACTTAGATCTGGTATTATGCACTGCATATGCTAAGTTATAAGAGAAGAAGAAACAAAGAGAAAGTCGTCTGTAATGCATAGAAGTTGGGGATTGCAAGACAACATCATTACTTGATGTTCCACCTTGGTGCCAAGGAATCCTAACATGAGTGCCTTGACTTCCTCAGTGCAATATATTATAATTTCCAATGAAACAAATGCTTCTTTTCACGTGAAAGATTGAAGGGTAGTAATAAATTAATATTTGATTTTTCCAATTTAAAGTTTATATTAACTTACATTACCATACATCTTTCTTGTACGTCATTTTCAAAAGGCACAATACAAAATATATCAATCTCACTTCGGGTGAAACATATAACAAAGCCACAGTATTTAATAAAGCCAACAGACAACCAAACATATGCAACAATATAAAAATCCATGCCAATAGTTTCTCACAGGACCATGTAAAGAGGATGCATGAATCAAACACAATCAAGAAAGGCAAACCTGAAAACAGGATGTCCGCCTTGCAAAATTAACACAACCACAAATTGTACACATCCAATCAGATGGAACTGCCATGTTTCTGTGTTTGACATGACCAGATCTTATAGCATTGTCTTGACCAAAAGGTCCTCCAGTTGGCTTACTACTGAACAAAACATAAAAGTGACCATTACAGTATGTAACAATTATGGCAGTCATGTCACTGAGCTAGTATCTATTGATGTGATGAATTTCCAAAATTTAGTTAGTTGAATAGTTGTGCTTGTATCATAATCTAACAAAGTTTTAGGTAAATATTTTTTAAGGACCCAAAAAGGTGAAATCTACAGAAAAACTATGTTCAAACAATGTATTAAAATAAAATAATATACAAGTCATGTATAAGTTGCAGGCCACGAGATCATAATTGTGGACTTCGAAAGAATCAAAATTCCATTTTTCTTACACAAACCCCATAGCAAGTTAGATGTTTCTCCTTTGGGGGTCAGGGCTACTTTTAGTTCCAAGCACGTTGGTAACAAACTATACCTAACATTAAAGTTCAACCTTTTGCCTCAGTCATTAATTCGGTTCCTTATTACATTTTCCCTTCATATTGTAGGTCTTTTTAGTATTCAATACAGTAACCATATTCTGAAATAACAAGCTTTCATTAACTGACAATATATAGAGCTGAGCAATTGCTAACATAAAGGACTGAACCTTTTCTCAAACAGTAGGACATCCAATCCAATTTTTTTTTTATATTCAATACAGTTTTCACATTCTAAAACTATAAGTTGTTACAAACTGAGTATATAGAATTGTCCAATCTTTCAATTGAAGGACTGAATCTTTTCTCATTTCAGTAGGACTCCACAATTCTATAGGATGAAAACTGCTTTCTTTTCCTTAAAGAGTGATTCCTAAACAAACTACTTTTATGCTAAAACTACAATACACAAATTAGTATTAGTTATTCAAAAAAAAAAAATATTAGACTAATTAGAATAGTCATTTGTGAATTCAAAAACGATCGCAATAATTTTAGCGTGTGAACTATAAGCTTCTTAGACTTTGAAAAACTCCATCTCTGAAATTATCAACTTTGAGCACTTCAATTCAAAATTTTCATGCCATGATAGAACAATTAAGTGGTACCTATACTCAAAGAAAAGCTTCCTTCCATCCACAAGAAGACCATCATCACTAATCCTATCCATCATTGCACATGCTGCATCCTGTTCATGAGAAAGCACCCTTGTAAAACAATTGTTGAAAAAGATGAAGAAAACAAAAGCCTGCACATTTTAGGGTTCTGCATGGTATTTACCACAGAAGGAAAATCAATAAAGGCAAAGCCACGAGAAATCCCAGAATTACGTTCTTTAATCACACGAACATGACGAAGTGGTCCCCACTCGGCCTAATTGCAAGAGAAAACTGACTAATGTCATCAAAATCACATGGGACAAAGTAAAATCTTCAAAAGAAAGGGAATAGATAGGCAAGTACAAGTATCTGATACAAATCTTCTTCAGTTGTCTTCTGTGAAAGACCCTTCACAACAACAGTTGCAGAGGGGGCCTACCAAAAAGGAAATGTGCCTTGTCAAGGCCTTTGAACATAGTATATATCGAACTTGCAATTACAAAAGAATTACTGAAAATGGCAGATGAGACATACCACAGAATAACTCCCTCGTAAATGCCTTTCCTCGTGATCCCTGCACTTTTCAGATCTCTCTTGATGACTATCATCATAGTTATCTGCACATTGATTTCGACTATGACTTCGGCCTCGGGGAGACCTTGACCTTAACCGATCACCATGTCCACGGGACTGAGACCGCTCATATCGTCTTTGAGAACTTTGAACCCTTTCCTGACTCAAACCTCTGTTATCATGCCCTCGATCTCGAGATCCATGCCTCTTCCAATTGTCACCTCTCCTACTACCTTTATCATGATCAGAGTCATAACTATAACGACCGTAATCACAGGTCCTTTCATTAATAGCCTCTCTACTTTGATGTGAACTACGACGCTTATGGTCATAATCATCGTACCCATAATCTTCACAATCACGCTCTCCAAACCTAGAAGGCCTGCCAAGTCCGCTAATACGAGAATTGCCATTATTTCGATTGCCATCCCGATTCTGAAGTGAATCAGTCTCACAATCTCGAAAAGCATCCAAATCATTACATGAATCCATGTATGGTCTCTCATGTCTCCTAGACTCCCTGTGAGCTGGATATTCTTCTTCATAACTCCTCTGTCTTGAACGAGACCAAACAGCATCAGGAGATGATGGATAATATTCCCTCTCCACAATGTCCCGATGGAAATTATTTTTGGGGTAAAATTTTTCCCTTGAGTATCTTTGATCCGAAAACCTCCTCTCATCACACAAATCGCCAACCCTAACATAATAAAATATCGTTGGATAGAAGAGAAGAAATGATATATGAAGCCACACACTTGACATTAGCAAAATAACAACTAAAGGGCACGTGGAAAAACTGCATAACTTTGCAAATCTTAAATTCACTAGGGGATTGGAATAACATAAAAAGAAGGAAGATGAAAAATTTACACATAATTTGAGCATCTCGTCATCATAATGATATGCATCAATAGAACTCACCCGTAGTTTGGATAGTGAACTGTGTCATATCCCTCCAAAGCCTGTGGATTGAACAGAATAAGCTATGTCAGCGACAAATATCAATGATGGTAGGAGGGTTAGGCAAAGCCATTACATATCCTCACAACTGTCCCCCACATCTTTCTTCTATATTCTTTAAGGAAGAGATGCCCCAAAAATAGATGGCCAAGCACATGAGCCCTAAAATTTTGTTGAATATACGATCCCACATTAATGTGATTATTAAGGAGGAAACCACAAATTACGCTGTTATTATCCCATCCTTGCTGAAGACCGTAGCGACCACCAGGATCCATTTCTGGGCCCCCCACCAACCCCTGCACGTATTGTATCCTGACGATGTTTTAAATTCTTTTATATTCCTGTAAATATAATCCACAAATACAACAGTTATCTCACACTGAACCAAAAGTTGGTAACTCCCACAAGTTAACTTTTGTCTCCTGTTCCACAAACCCTAACAACAGAGAAAAGAAGCAACCCAGTACGTAGACAAATAAGGGGATTCAGAAATCTGTTTGTCAAAGATCCGAAATTGAAGTTTGAACAAGTAATTGTTCCGTGTAAAGCACCTTCTTTTCTACAGGCACGTTGAGGATTCTGAAGATATATCCATGAATCTTTGCCTCTGCCACTGTTTTGTTCTTCAAAACTGAATCTTTAGCTCTCCGTCTTGCTTGGATTGTTCAACCAGGGCTAGAAAGCGATATTAAACAAAAAGACCGAAAAGTAAACGGGTTCGTGTGTGTAGGACAGAGCCAGACAGAGTTTGAGAAAAGACTGTATGAGTAGCAAAACTAAAAACACCCAGAGAAACGGCGGGTCAAAGGAAATATTTAATAAAAAGGATTCCTACTGATATTTCAATTTGCTCAAACTCTTCTCTATAGAGGCAAACATAGCGGAGGTAGGGGGTCTCCCTTGTGGTCCCTTGTGTTTTAGAATACAAAATTGAAGGTTCGTGGTCCACCACATGCATATTGTCACGGGCTCGGATTTTATAACCTTGCGAACCGTGCGGCACTAGCAAACTCCTCGAATTGGGAACGCCTTCCTT
>JANZXR010030458.1:0-42283 GCA_027575705.1 Erythroxylum echinodendron | reverse complement strand
AATATTTCATAAAAATATATTATTAGTCATATAAATTCAAATTATAAATATTAAAATATTAAATTAAAATAAGAAAAATATAAATAAGATAAATGTAGTAAATAAAATATTTCACCTTACTTAGATACTATTGGTAGGGATATATTTGGAGAAATATATAACATATCCATCGTTATCTTTTCCTTGATATGTGCTAATTTATATTATTGAATATGATAATTTAAATTACAATTCTATGGTAACAAGATGTCCTTGGGATATTTCATAAATTTAGGTACCTTTAATATTATATAATTAAAATTATAAATAGTAACATATTAAATTAAAATAAAGAAAATAAAAATTGGGAATAAACTATTTGATAAACTATAATTGCTCATGTTAATGTAAATGCAAATGAAATTTACATATTCATTATGCTCATAATAATAGCAGAACGAATACTAGCCATTTCGTCTACTTGACCAGAAGAGCAAATATCATCATGTATTACATCATCTTCATCGCACAAATTAAACTCTCCATCCACATCATACTTTTTGAAATGAGGATCATCTTAAGAATGATGACGGATATAGTTGTAAAGTGCCATAGTCGTGACCACAATTTTCACTTGCTGATTAAATGGATATCCTGACATTGTTTCATGTATGCACCACTTCTTTTTCCATACGCCAAAGTTCCTTTCAATCATGCTCTGTAATGATGAATGAATATGATTAAAAGTCTCCTCTTGCCCACTCGGTGCTTTACCACGATGGAATTCTGGAAGGTCATACCTTCGGTTTTTATAAGAGCCTCAATAACCATTTCTATTTGGATATCCTGCATCCACTAAGTAATATTTACCTGTAATATGTAACGCCTATTAGAGATGTACAACGAAGAAATGTTTTCAAGGAATGAACTTAAAGTCATGAATATATAGTAATGATATAAATTATTGACATATGTATAAATTTTACCTTGGGGAGGTTTTGGAAATTTTACACAATGTGAATTGACGACATTATTGAATATGCGAGCATCATATGCAGACCCTTCCCAGCTAGCCCAAAAAAATGTAAATAGCTTATCGAAATTGCATACTGCCATTACATTTTGAGTATGATGGCCTTTTCGTCCAATGTAAGGCACTTGTAGTGAAGGTGGTAGAGTTGCCTTTGCATGAGTTCCATCGATAACACCAATGCAATTCTGATCATATAAAAAAATCGTATGTGTAAAAATGTTAGTTCAAAGTTTCCATAAAAATTGAAAATAATTTACCTTAAAGTGAGGCTAGTAGCGAGAGTCATTTTTAATCTTCAAAGGAACTATTTTGAATTCTAAATCTAGCGGATTTATGATGTCCATGGGCATGGTCGCGATAATATCTAACATGGATAAAAAATTCCTTGAGACGATCTCGCCAGAATGTTGAAATGTTTCTTGAACATTTCTATTACTTACTCCATGTCTGAATGTATATAAGAAAATCCCTAATAACTCCATAGGATTGATATCCCTAGTGCCTCTAAAATTATATTTGAGTTATAGCTCATGGCATAACATCATAAATACTCTTTTATTCATCCTAAACATATTCAAACACCTTCGCTTATTGCCACCTAGGATTTCATTAATTTTGCTACTTTTAGAATAAGGAAAACATGGTTCTTTATGTATATGCCGATTATAGCAATCTATGATCAAGTAACTGGCTACACTTAAAATTACATCATGCTCAAATTCTTCATCAAAATCACTTTGATATACCATAACTGCAACGATGACTACTACTTATCATAGAATGAAAAACTATGGAATACGAAATAAAAATATCTATAAGTCATACACTCCAGAGAAAAATGACAAAAATAGTGAAAATTTTAATAGTATTAAATAAGTCAGAAGTATGATATAAGACAATAAGAAATCCAATAATAAGTAAGAAGTCTAATATAAAATTAAAAGTTCTAACGCCATCCATTTCTGCGAAGTACCAATTTCAATAACAAAGAACTATCTAAAAATATCATGGCCCTAAATTAGACATCATAGACAGAAAAGGGCCACTCGATTTCTTCAATTATTGCCTTTAGAGCCAACCAACTTTAATAACAACATCCGACAATGCTCCAAAGCACTCTCGCTTAGTTTTCTCTTCAAAAAGCTCAACTGCAAAATAATATAAAGCACTACCTCATTCAATTTCCGTTAGGCATTTACTTGCGTGACCACTTCTGCCCAAATACAACTTAGAGGATCTATTTTCACCATTCTTGGTACTTTTCTTTCTTCATTTCTACTCTTTAAGATCTCCGTAAGAGAATCTATTGAATGGGATACTTGTTTACTATTAGAAACATTTCATTTACCCTCTCCTATAGCTTGAAATTAAGATACAGATCTTTTCTTATTCTGTGTTGGTTACCTTGCAAAGCAGGATCATCCAAATCTTGAAATTAAGATGCAGATCTTTTCTTATTCCGGTGTTGGTTACCTTGCAAAGCAGGATCATCCAAATCTAGCTCTTCCAGGTCATTGTTATCTACACTTAAATTGATTGGCCCCTGAGAATTTTGTGATGGTAACACCTCAATAGATGGTGACTATGTAGCATCACCTGTGGCAACCACATCCACGAACAATATGTCTAAATCATCTTCAAACTCCAAGCTTTAGTTGCGAAATTTTGCTACTTAGGGTACTGGCTGCAAAATTTAATATGTTACTATAAATCAACAAATTAAATATTATAATTATAGTAATAAATATGTATATTATCTATTGTACAATGTACCTTCAGCCTTTCCTTCCACCATTCAAGAGATGTAGCAATTGTCTATTTTTCAAGATCCTAGCTAAGACTTATTTCTTTTCCCTTAAGTTCCTTCCATAACTTCCAATTCCTCTTGAGTTCATCCCATTTATTTTTGAACTGAGTTTTGTCATAAATTTTGTTTGTTGTTGTATTAAAATTGGTAACTAGATTAGCCCAACTAGTCCTATGGAAGTGTAAGGTAGGGCGATGACCAACTTTTACTCTAACTTTACGTGCATCTATGAAAATATTTGTGAGACGACTATCCTACTGAGCTTTTTCTGGATGCATAAGATTCTTTTGGCTCGCCATCTAAAAATAACACGTAAAAATTTAATTAGAATGATAATAGTTGGTGTGGTGAAACTATCATAAAGCAATAATCCATTCAAAATAATAGTCTAAAGAAAAAAGGCTTCAGATCAGAAGTATGCCAAGTAGGACGATACAATATAACCTATGAATAATGCAAGACTAGCATCTTCGATTTCAATACTCGATCCAGTGGCTTGATATCTCAATTGTAAGATTAATCAAGGACTGGAAATGCAAAAACTCATATATTAGAATATAAACTCCATAGCAAATTAAAATATAAAAGTACTGCAACAAAGGGAAAAAAGAAAAAAAGAAAAAGATGAGCGAGGTGGTGAGCGCCCAAGAGGACGAGAAACACGGAGAGCTAGAGAGAATGAAGAAGATGATACGTTGGACTTGTTTTCTATTAGCTGAGGATAAATGGAAAATAATAAGTATGATAAGGTTATTAATGGAAAGTAGAATTTCTATCATAGAAGTACTTTCCTACTGCAACCCTCTTTCTACTTATTGGTTTTTGTGGTGGCATCACATTTTCCTCCAACCTTCGATTATTGCAGTACTTATCCCCACCTCACTGATGCCTAGGCTTCTCAGACATTCAGTATCCACAGCACATAAAGGTAGGACATAGGAAGATGAATAACCAAATCCATTCTAGTCTCATCCTTCATATATGTAGCAATAACCTCATTTGTTGGCTTGCTTACACTCACTGAAAAGTTCTCATCAGCAAAATTGGCATTTTTTATCTGCATCAAGAACTAAATGTCACAGCTTCAATACAATCACTAAAGAACACCAAACTGGTTTTGTTTTAGCATTCTTATCATCACTGATTGAAAGGGTAAAACTACCAAGAAATATAATGTTATATAATTGACAAAAATAAATAAGGGTGCTAAAAAGATGGTTCACACAAACTTCCAATAGCAATTCGATTGTAATATAATAAGAAGATTCAATTTTTCTAAGTGAAAATCAGGATCTGAGGATCAGGGATACTGGGCATGGCAATTGCCATTAAGAAGTACAATTTATGTATAAGTGAAAACACCAATTCAATAAATATTTCCAGTTTAAACAAACCTGAGAGAGTTCATTCACGATTATAGGAGGGCTGCACCACATCCTTATAAATTACTCAATTTGATATGATTTGGAATAGTCACGTATTTCAGTGAACCACTTTTGAATAAGTAGGGAGTACTTGAAGCATCAATCCAACTAATGCTTCAATAAGAGAATACATCTTTTACAATTCAATATTCTAAAGAGATCCCACAGCAAACAGCAACGAGCCTGTTTTGATGGCATGTCTTACTACACTTGCAGCTTTTAGCACACTAAGTTCCATATCTTTCATTGGTTAATCATAACTATACAGCAATGTCCCTTCAAATTTTTCTAACCCAAAAATCCTTCCTTTTTTTGCGCAAAAGACCCAAAACACTGTTTGATCAATCATCAAGTATAGAAACAAGCATCTATTGAATATATCCTTGCAATATCAATATGTGTAAGAGTAAGACACATCCTCTAACCCGCACACAAAAGGGAATGAAGAAATAGAATTCCCTTAGTAATGCGCCATATTAAATACTCACAGAATTGTAACTGTGACAGTATGAAAATCCAATATCAGTCAAGGCAAGCTACTTTAGCTATAAATAACTATGTAGACTTCATGTTATCAACATCAAAATTCAATCTTCTGCGTATGAAGCACGGATAAGGCTAAGTAACATAGAAAGTTGCAATCTTTTCTATTTTTCATTGATAAAGCTGATGAAATCATTCAGAAATGATCGATTTCTTACAGGGTATTGCTTCCTATGATTGTAAAGGCTCATAAATTTAAGTTAACCAATATAAAAGGTCACTTAATACATAAACTTGAACAAAAGACAACAACAATCTTCCTTTTTCCCAATTCGCTGAGCAGCCAAATTTTTATAACTAATCATAATAGAAACTTTGAAAATCCCATATGGATACACCATTAAAAAAAATAAAAAGGAGAAGCACAAAAACTAGAACCACCTATCTCAAGAAGTATAGAAAGAAGGAAGAAGAAGAAAAGAAAAAGACCAGAAATTTCAAAACAAAGTGAAAAGAACATAAATTGATTACAAAAACAAAACTTAAAAAGCATTAGCATATTGTATATCAGCCTCCAAGACTTTGAGAGAGTCTTGATATGAGGACTTGGTCAACTGATAATACATAATCTCCATCTCTCACCAATAAAGTTGGTTCCTCCAAAAACTCAAACCTACAAAATAAAACCAAACCAGTGAGTTCTTGTGTCTCTCTACCTCTAAAACTCTTTCTATGGGGGGTACTCAGACAATCACTATCTCTATGTTTTTGCGTGGAGAGAAGCACCCAAAATGGTCAAAGAAAAAGAGCAAGCACATAAGAAAGTATGTGAGATTCATGGAAGAAACAAAAGCAAGAGAGTGGCAGAGCATACCTTAGCCTTTAAGAATCCCAAAGCTTGATCTAGGACTGAGATGTTCCATGAATTAATAGGGGAAGGAAAGAGTTGAGGCGGGTAGCAAAATAAAAGAAAGATAAGGAATAAGCTTGGCTGAAGCGACATAAGCTGAGGCATTGGACATTTAGTTTAATTAAAACAAGTTAAAACATCGGCATTTTATTTCAGGCGTAAAATAGGACCAGCGATAGTGGCACAAGTGATCTGGTGCCTCCCATAAGCCGTTGTTTTAGAATCATGGTATAGTAGTTGTCAGGATTACATCAATTTTTTTTGTTATTTAAATGCACTCTTTCTTTTTAACTAATGCCTCTATTCATTCATTTAAAGGACCCTTATTAAAATGAAATAACTGCCACCTACATTTTACTATTTCTTTAGATCATTTATTAACCCCACTTACTAAATCATTCAATGCATTAAAATTTTACCAATGGTTATTTGTTAAACGCCAAACCTTCACAGACAAAAAGAAAGACACTCAAGGAAAAAAACCAGATATTGTGTGCTAAAGTATACAGTAAAAAGAAAAAGATTAATTATAGGCCTTGTATAATGATATGACAAAATATTTTCAGTTGTATGTTGTCCATTTAAAACTTTAAACAACTTATTAGGTGTCATATTATTTTCATTTAAAATGATGAGCTTTTTTTATTATTTATCCATCAATCTAGAAGTGGGTTTGTATGGTCTCAGAGATGCTCACCAGTGAATATATTTAAAGATGGTGGTCGAGCTCCGAACTATAGTGAACCACATATTTAATTCATCATATCCTCCGTCTTGTTGTATGCAAGAGGTTTAAGCTTCATTTACCTAGTATTCGTAAATTCAGTGAATATATTTAAAGATGGTGGTCAAGCCCCGAACTATAATGAACCACATATTTAATTCATCATATCTTCCGTCTTATTGTATTTAAGAGTTTTAAGCTTCATTTACCCAGCATTCGTAAATTCTTGGTTTTTATAATTACAGACCATTTTACTGTATATGACCATTTTATTGTATATTTCCAGTCCACTTTTCACATATTATATATTACATTGTGTGTTTTCTCCATGAATAAGTTGTCAAAATCACTTTTCTCCTATCTTTCCATCTTAAACACATGTGCAAGCATATATAGACAGTGCACAATGAATAATGAAGAAAACATTGTAGTTTCTAAATTTCACTTGGTTTATGTCTTTTTCTTAATTGCTTTTTCTATATTCAATTTAAAATAAATATGTTTTTTTTATTCATTCAATATGATCATAATAGATTTTTTGCACCAAAAATACATATAGACAATACTATATATACATATATTTATTTTTAAGAATCTTCAAAAGTTATCATGAAAATTTTTAAAAAATTTTAATATGGTTACACTTACAATAGACAAGTATTTATTAATTTTGCTATAATAACTAAATACTAAATATATATAAAAAATTAAAATACTATTCTATATTCAATTTAAAACAAATATATTTGTTTTAATTCATTCAATATGATCATAATAAATGTTTTTGCACAAAAAATATATATAGAAAATATTTTATATGGATATATTTATTTTTAAGAATCTTCAAAAGTTATGATGTAAAACTTTTTTAAAATTTTTAATATGGTTACATTTACAATATACTAGTATTTATTAATTTTGCCATAATAACTAAATACTAAATATATAAAATAAAATTTAAAATACTATTCTATATTCAATTTAAAATAAATATATTTGTTTTAATTCATTCAATATGATCATAATAGATTTTCTGCACCAAAAATATATATAGACAATATTATATATGCATATATTTATTTTTAAGAATATTCAAAAGTTATCATGTAATTTTTTAAATTTTTAATATGTTACATTTACATTATACAAGTATTTATTAGTTTCGCTATAACAACTAAATATTAAATATTAAATATATAAAATAAAATTTAAAATGCTATTCTATATTCAATTTAAAATAAATATATTTATTTTAATTAATTGAATATGATCATAATAGATTTTTTCGCACCAAAAATACATAAAGACAATATTATATATGCATATATTATTTTTAAGAATCTTCAAAAGTTATCATGCAAATTTTTATAAAATTTTTAATATTTTACATTTACTTGATATACAAGTATTTATTAATTTTTCTACAATAACTAAATACTAAATATATAAAATAAAATTTAAAATACTATTCTATATTCAATTTAAAATAAATATATTTTTTAATTCATTCAATATGATCATAATAGATTTTTTCTCATGAGAAATATAAATAGACAATATTATACATGCATATATTTGTTTTTAAGAATCTTCAAAAGTATCATGTAATTTTTTTAAAAATTTTGACTAATCTGTGATACATTATGAAACCATATATTATTTTATTAAAAATTAAAATATATTACAAAATTAAGTTAACATATAATGTCTTTAAATATAAAAGACATTAACTATTTAAAGTAAATATATGATTTATAGTAAAGTTACTGCAAACAATTCTCAAAATGTACTTGTTTTTAAAATGATTTTAAGTTTAAATGTCAAATAAACCTTTTATATGACAATTAAAATGTCTTATAAAAGTAAAAAATTAATATCCATTTATAAAAAGTGAAAAGTTAATTTTTATTTAAAGGATTACAATTTTAAATTATTATTATGACCCAAACTTTTGCATTAATTCTTTATCGCCATACACCACTAGTCATTAGAGACCCATATTTTAGCTCCAAGCATACGAATTTAGTCACACTATCATAATATCCAGCAGATAAAATTTTAAATATTACTCCAATGGCATTTTTGAATTAATCGTAAACTTTGATTGTTGTTACATGAACAATATACTCGTATTTATTAATTTTACTACAATGTCTCAATACCAAATATATTAACTTATTTTTAAAATACTAACCTATATTCAGTTTGAAATAAATATACTTGTTTTTATTCATTCAATATGATCATAAAACATTTTTTCACGCCTAAAATATATGTAGACAATATTATATATTCACATATTTATTTTTTAGAATCTTAAAATTTTATGTAAAAGTTTTTAAAATTTAGACTAAAGCATGATACAATATAAAACCATCTATTATTTTATTAAAAATTAAAGTATTTAATAAAATTAAATTAACATCTAATGTCTTTTAAATATACAAGAAATTCACCATTTCTAGTAAATATATGATTTTATAATTGAGTTATTACAAACAATTCTCAAAATGCTTTTGTTTTTATAATGATTTTAAGTTTAAATGTCAGATGAAGCTTTTCTATCGTAATTGAAATGTCTTACAAAAGTCAAGAGATTGAAATCCATTTATAATCAGTGAAAAGTTTGATTTTCTATTTAAAGAATTGAAATTTTAAATTTGTTATGAATTTATATCATATTTATAATTTGATAATTATTTGATAATATAATAATATTTTAATCAATAATTAATTCAAACAGTTATTTTCAATGACTTCTTAAATTGTATCATTAGAGAATTTGATAAATTAAAGTAATATAAACTTATTGAGAACATTGTATATATGATTTTTTTTTTCAAAATTATTAGTTTCTTTTGAGCTGAAAATTTATATTAATTTTATTAACTACTTTGCTTTAATTTACACTATATCTTAAAATTTTCCAACATAGTGTAAAATTATTTCATTCTAAATTATCATTTACTACTAAAAGTTATTTGCAAAATATAATTATTTAATACACAATTAAATTGTACACATATATAAAAATTATTATATAATTATACAATGAAATAAAACATTTGCATGTTGATAATTTTATCTTATTTTTTAATTTATGGCTTTATTTTCCTTCATTTTTTCAATATCTTTTTAGCGTGTATAGTTGTTGGTTATTTTTCCCTTCGTTCTAGTTTTGTCTGCTTTCAAAGATGGATAGAAATGCCAAGAGGTGGAAAAAGTACACTAAAATGCTAGAAAATGAAAAACATGAGCTTCTAAAGTGACGTCGAGAAGCTTATACTGCAAAGAAGAGTAATACTACTCTGTCTTTTTTTGGTCTTACAAATAAAAGGTGTAAAACTGATATGTCCAAAATGATAGATAATTTAGATCGAGCTGAGTTGTCTATAGGAGAACGTTGATGTAAATCAGTTCGTGATCAGCATGTTTATTCTGCCACTGATATCATTATTGTAGATAAACAATTGTTTCTTCATCCATCCAATAGTCAACTGGTACAAAATCCATCTACTGATTTTAGCATGGATCATGCAAGTGTAAATCATTAATCTCTTCGGCTTGGGGAAGTTGTCAGTACAGAATCATTAGTTGAAGTGTCTAACAATATGCATCACAATTTAGATTGTCCAAATATATCTTCCTCTTCTGTTCTATCCACCTCAATGGCAACTATTGAGGTTCAAGGTATAAATCTTCTTAGCTATATTCTTTGTAATTTTCTATTATTATTCCTCCTCAAAGTGATAAACTCTTTTAAAAATCTTTTTTGGGATAAACCATCATCGTTCTCAGTCAAAATTAGCATGCCAAAAGAATTGTCTTGATGAACCTTTATAGCTTCCTTTTGTTCCCAACTATGAGCATTATGATGCAAAAAGATTCTATTTAGAACCCTGATTATGATGTTGTTCATCAGGAGAGATTTCCATTGTTGCTCGGTAAATTTTATGTGCTCTAAAACGATTATTTATTGATGGTGATGAAGAGTCTGAGCATTTCTGGAAAAATGTTTGTTATATAATAACAATGTATGGAACTAGGTATGATCGAGAGTTAACAAAAAATAAGAAAAGTATTTATACATTTCATGTTCAAGGTCAAGTTTATCATTTCCTTGACAGTTTAGTTTTGAAAACTGATAGAATGTCTGTTATCTAACTCTATTTTTAGATACTAATGGGGAACTTATAAGAAGGATAAAAATTTGTGATAAACTTCATGAGGATACATTAAAATTTATTATGATAGTCCTAAAACATAATTCCTATGCTAAGCTCTTCAGGAGTCTTAAGGTCATTTTGATACTTGACAATCGTACAATAGTCTAAATGTGTTATCCTAGCCTTGATCAATATCTATACAATCTTCCTACTACATCATAAGTAGCTGCTATATGGATTGAGGTGGATGATGAAAGGGTTGCTAAATCTCCACACATCCAAGTCTATAATCATTTTGGCACAAGTTATAGAATCTAATCTTATTATGCCTGTTATGATCCCCTTCAATATCCTCTTTTATTTCCTTGGGGTAAATTTGTATAGCATCGTGAAATTAAGCGGTTGTTTTCAAGGAGAATGAGCAACACTGCTTCAAATGACGGATGTGACATTAATCTGTCTAATATGGAGAATACAAGCAAGTTTTTCTTTTCCTTTTTCATTTTTATAGTGTTATCTAACCTTGTCCTTTTATTTATTCGATTTCTTAGTATAATTTGAAATTATTGGTCAAGAATTCTGTGAAGATGACACTGTTTCTGCTAGAGAGTGCTATTGTTATAGGCTCCAAATAAAAGAACAGGATTAGTCAATATTGCTCCATAGCTTAAGGCTACTTCAACAATTTGTTGTGTGCGCTTATATAAAGATTTAAACATCTAGACTCGATTTCCACAGAAAGAGACAAAATGAAATAAGGACAGAGATATTACAGGGTGTTTTGGACAGCATTGTCATCGGTCAGAATGAAGGTTATTGAATTAGCCGTCAAGTAGTTCTCCCAGCTTTATTGGTCTAAGAGATATGGAACATAATTATCTTAATGCAATGGCTCTAGTACAGAAGTATGGTAAACTTGACATTTTCCTTACCATGAATTACAATCCAATATGCAAGGAGATTTAAGAAAATCTTGAGTTTCATGAAAAGCCAAGATAGATCTAATTTATTGGCTAGAGTTTTTAGAGCTAAATTGAGATCTTTAAAAATGAACTTATCAAGAAATAGATTTTTGGAGAGGTTGCCGCATATGTTTATATTATTGACTTCCAAAAGCGTGGTTTCCCTTATGCTCATTTGTTACTGATACTTAAGTTGCATTCTAAATTACTTAATCAACAATCTTACAACCAAATCATATTTGCTAAAATACGAGACGTTGTTCGAAATTCGTGGTTATATTCTCTTGTCATTAAACATATGATCCACAATCCTTATGGTCATATTAATAAAGACAGCTTTTTCATGGGAAATGGTGTCTGCAAGAACCATTGTCCTAAAAATTTTGCTCATTTTTCTATCTATGGTGAGGATAGTTATGCATGTTATAGAAGGAGAGATGATAGCCAAAAAGTAATGATTTGTACACATGAGGTTGATAATAGATGGATGGTTCCTCATAGTCCGTATCTTTTACTTTTTAGTAATTACCACATAAATGTTGAAATACGTTTTACTGTTAAGCTTCTTAAGTACTTGTAAAAGTATGTCTTCAAGGGCAATGATCTTGTTAATTTTAGTATTGTTGATCAATAGACCAATGTTGATATTGATGAAATGAGTAATTTCCAGGAAGGTTGTTGGATTTTGCCTCCTAAAGTTTTTTGGCATTTATATGAGTTTCATTTAGCAGAGATGAGTCCATCGGTTTATGTGCTTCAGGTTCATCTTCTTGATAAACAATCTATCTCTTTTGAAAAATATTCATATTTTTCTTATTTATTGAAAAAAATGACTTCTTAAGAACAATCTCAACTAAAATTTTCAAAATGAATTCAATAAATAAAAAGATGAAGAGATGAAATGTTTGTATAAAGATTTTTTGGAACATTTTGTGTACACCCCAAAAATAAGAATACGGCCAGAATCAATTTGAAGGAAAGTTATAAGAAGGTTGGTTATTGTTGACCCTAAAGAAGGAGAGAGCTATTACCTAAGGTTATTACTTATGCATGTTAAAGGACTAACATCATTTGATCACTTATTGACTGTTGATGGTGAAAAAAAAAAACTATTTTAGGGAGGTTGCACTAAAATTTGGTTTGCTAGCATCTGATTCTTATATAGAACAAACTCTAGAAGAGGTTATTTTATTTTAGATGATATCTTCACTTAAACTTTTATTTGCTACGCTCCTATTCTATTGTTCACCAACAAATCCTAACTAACTTTAGGAAACATTCAAAGACTATCTTTGTTCTGATTGCCAGCATGCATCCTTCTATAATGCATTTATATATGAGGGCGTTACAAGGATGACCCTCCAGGATATTAATAGATCCTTAGAACAAATGGGGAATAGCTTGAGTAATTATCAATTTGCTAAATATGATTTTACAGGTGACTATCATAAGCATCTTACTAGAGAAATACAAAGCAAGAAAAATATATATATTGACCCAGAATATTTGTTATTACATTCAAGGATGAATAGGGAACAAAAATACATATTTGATTTGATTATAGAATCAATTTTTGATTCAAATGGTAGCAGCTTTTTTATTGATGGTCTAGGTGGAACTAGGAAAACCTTCTTGTAGAGAGCGCTTTTTACGATTTTACGATCACAGGGCCATGTTACAATTTCTATTGCAATTAGGTGTTACAATATTGGCCCTTCCTGGTAGTAGGATAGCGCCCTCAACATTTAAGATCCCACTTGATTTTCAAAGCAGAAAGTTTATCAGTTAAATAAGCAGAGCAGTATTGCAAAACAAAAAGCCATTGAAGCTTTTGATGATTTACTGCAAGATATCATGGAGTCTAATCAGCCTTTTGAAGGAAAGATTGTTATTTTTGGAAATGCTTTTTGTCAAACCTTACTTGTTATAAGCTAGGACATAAAAGAACAGTTAATTGGTTCAAGTATTGTAAATTCACATCCCTGGCCACACATGCATAAATTATCTTTGACCATAAATATGAGAGCTATATCAAATCCAGCTTTTTGCAATTTTTTATTAAGGGTAGGAGAAGGTATAGAGCCTGTTCATGAGCAAAATCAAATTTCTTTACTCAAACAACTAGCTTTTCTTTATCATAACAAGGATGAATCTTTCAACAAGTTATAATTTCTATATCTTATTGTTTACTATCCATTTTATTGTTTGTTAAAAAAAATTTTTTTACATCTTTCAAATGCATTGTTGGCTTCACCAGGTTAGTTCAAAACATCTTCCCTAACTTAAGCATATATTCATTTGATCCTTACCAGATGATAAATAGATGCGTATTTTATGCAACAAACACCTTTATTGGTGAATTTAATGATATGATCAATAAATTATCTGGAAATTTATATTCATCTGTAAGTTTTGACAAAACAATTAACCAAAGACATCAAACGGATTATGAGGATTTTCTCAATTCTCTGAATCCTAGAGATTTACCTCCTCATAAATTATTGCTAAAAGAAGGATGTCATAAGAAATTTGAATCCAACAGAGGATTTGTGCAATGACACAAGATTAATATGTAGATAGCTAAAAGAGCACATAATTTCTGCAGAGATTATTTTTAGACCTCATAAAGGAAAATTTGTTTTCATACCTAAGATTCCTCAACAGTCTTCCGAAAATGAAAAGAATGAAACACGTTTTGTAAGAACATAACTGTTCATCTATGTTTTGTGATGACCATAAATAAGTTCCAAGGTTAGACGCTTGATTATAGAGGAATTTATCTTTATCAACCTGTATTTTTACATGGTCAATTGTATATTGCTTTGTCAAGAGCTAGAACTCCTGAATCGGTTAAAGTTTTAATTATTCTAAGCATTTTTGAATCTTCAAAAAATGAACACAAAACAAGGAATATTGTATTCCATAAAATCTTCTAGTTGGCTAAGTTATAACGTATAAAATATGCAAAAGATATATTGATTATTATATTCAAGTGTATTTAGTATTATTCTATTTACAAAATAACTTTTTTATGTTAATGTTTTCTTAACCATTTTTTTTGGTTAGTTGGAAAAGCATTTATTGACCAAGGATATTTTACTAGTTGCTGAATGGTGGTCATGCAAAGTAACCATCCAAGAAAAACAACAAATTGCTACATCACGTAACAAGCTGTCCAGGAAACAAAAGTTTATCTTTTTCGATTAAGAGGTATAACAATTATACTTTCTTCATTTATCATTTTCCTTTTTACACTAACTTTATAAAATAATAGTTGACTTAGCTATCAAATCAAATTTTCTAAAACCTCTTTATAGTACTACTCTAGTAATAAAATATTTGAGCTTTTTTCTTTCTATTTCTATGCCCTTTTTCTATGAAATGTGGCTACCATTTTTAGTTTAAAATTTTATTATTTCAATGTGTCAAATTTGGAATTTGTTACTTTTCTCTATTACTTGAATAATTTAGCTTTTTTTTGTATTCAATTTTTTTAAAAAGGGATCACAAGTCGAAACTGTCTTATTTAACAATGATATCTAAAAAATGAGCCCCATTTTGTAGTATTATAAAAAATATATCATTTCTAATGCCATTTTCAAGCCAATTCCACCTTAGTTCCAAGTTGAAGACTTGAAAATTCAATGGAATATTACAAGTCGCACTATTATCGATCCTGTAATTGATGACGAAAATATCCAACCAAGCAAATTCATCTATAAATCCTTTACAAATCACATAAAGTCTATCAATAACAATGAAAAATCAGTCAATTAGATCTTTTATCTATTTCTCTCAATAATTTTTTTCTTCCATTACGTTTGATTAGACTTATCCTTATCATATGTTAAATATTTTGGCTATGGTTATTCAAGTTTTGGATGTGAGACACATCAACAAAAATAATAAAGTTTTGACTGTCCAAAAATTTGTTCTTGCTAACAAACAATATGTTTTATTCCCTATTATTCTCCACAACTATTGAACTTCGATAACATTTGATTATTTTGACATTTTTCATTTTTATATTAGACAACAAACCATTATCCATCAATGCGTGATACTTTTGCTATAAATGAAGGCCAACAAATTGTACATGCCTTGCATACTTATCCAATGCTTCTGTGTCATAGGCTAAAAGTTCATTTTTATAATGATAATTCTATTTTCATTTTTGTCATACTATTATATTTTTTATATTTATCCTTGTATTTTATTTTTAGTCTTACAATTTAAGAATTTTAGGTGTCACATTATCCACATGGTTTAATTCTTAAATTCTCATTGATCTGCTAATACAAGAAGTTGTAGATTTAAAAAATTGGTACTTCCCTATTTCTCATCTTTACTTTTCCAACAAACAAACTTCTATTCACATATCCTGATGTATCTTTTGCATCAATTCAAAAAATTTCAAAGATCATTTTCCTAAAGTCCAAGGTATATACATTTTATACTCTATAATGAACTTTCTTTCTCACCTATTATCTATCTAATCTGAATATTCCTAACGAACATCTATTTGTATCTTTCCAGACATCATGGATTAAAGCTCGTATTTCCTTTCAACAAATTATGCAAAAATATTGGTATTTAAGCTACAAAAAATGTTTTCACTCGACTGTAGCTACATATGGGGTTACATTTACATGTAATTCTTGCAAGGAGAAACACCCAGCTAATCTCAGGTTCAAACATGTCCTTATGTGATTTTAACACATTCCCAAGATACTTGTATGTTAACTTAAATTTAAGATTGATCATATCAATTCTAAATACAATTTTCTGATATTCTCTTTTATTCAACTATACATTTTCTCAATTAATTTTCCTTTCTAAATTTAGATGTTAGTATGATTTTGATTTGACTAAAAAAAGGAATTTTCACAACATTTTTTTTTGGAGAACTAGCTGAAAATCTTTTGAACTTAAGTGCAGTTGAAGTTGTACAGTATTACAACCATGTTATAATCATTAAAAAAAATACATTTGATGATTTTTTTAACATCTTTATTATATGACTAAGGATTTACACTTTTCTCTTTAGAAAAAAGAGTATCAGATTTCCTCTTAATAAGGTCTATGCTAAACTGAAAGCAAAAACCTTTCTTGTTCATATCAAACCTGCTCACATGCAAACATCAGGTAGGAGACAACGCTTTACTGTTATCTATTACTGCTCGAATAATGATGCTGAATTAGAAGGAGGCTCAACTTCAAGTGAAAAAGCAGATAATGACAATGATGAAACAAGACTCACAACTATTTTAGGTATCTATCATTATTTATTCAAGCATTTTTTTCATATTTGTATTCTTCAAACTATTTTAGCTCTCCTTTTCTTCCACCCCTCACATATCAAATAAATTGTGTGCTAATAATGAGCTAGAACTGCTGATAACTTTCAGTTTTCTTTTTGATGATTGCACCAAAAACCACAATCATGAATTCTAAACACACTTCGCAATAGCTAAGTATATACCTTTTCTTAAAGATTCATTATTACTAGTATTTTACATCTCACCTTTCAAACTACTTCATAATATTTTAACATACACCAATTCACCTATGTGATCACTTTTATCTCTTATTAGTTCTTGCGTGCAAATTAAATAATTGTCTATTGTTTATTATGTTTATTATGTTTTTTCCCACACTTTGATTCTTTTGTTTTTTTCCTTCCACCCCAAACTAACCTCTACTTATATACTTTCATTTTTTATATTTTCAAAAGGCAATCTTGTTTATTCTTCAGGAGCTAGACACTGTCTTTCAAAAGGTTCAAAGAAATTGAACCAAAACTGACCCTAACCTCAGATGTTCATTTTGATGACCGTAAAAAAAACTCAAATTATCGTAAACTTTTCACCATATGTTAAACAACCTAACCATATAACTTTTACTAATGATTAATTAAAGTCGCTACCTCATAAGGTAAATTAGAAACTTATACCTATTATTTGTTTTTTCGTATATTTCTTCTCCTTTTTTTACTATTCCATGTGATTTAAAAATAATTGTCCAATAAACTACAAATATATAAGAAACTACCTGTTAATATTATCCAAGCAATTTTTATTTAGCACATTCTAGTTCAGTTGGGCATTAACGTTTTGCAAATCTCATTGTGCATTTGTACAGTGAACACCTGCTAGTATTCGTTAAAAGAAAAATTAGACGAAGAAACAACTAGGCATGTCAAAGGGCTGTGATGGGCCCGGGCCTTCCTAAAAAGATTTCAGACGAGCCAGGCCCACAACCTCGGTGAACCGAAATGGACTGGCCTATGGCCCGCTCGAGGAACAAGCTGCCCATTGGGCTTGAGTTGGCCTAGGCGTTTAATATATATTTTAAGTTTTTCATTTTAAGATAATTTCAAAAAGTTGTAGTTGTATTTTTTAAAATTCATAAATTATAAATTATAGCATAATCATTTATAGTAAAATGTAAGATGAAATTATCCATAAATTATACAAGAATATTTAAATAAAATAAAAGATATAAAATACGAGCCAATTTATATTTATTAAAAATATATAGAAACGATAATGTTGTTATAATTATTCCCTGTACGAACAAGTCAATAAACTTTTTATTTTAGTTTTCACATTTAGACAATATATACATTATACATATATGTATTTATATTAATCTTAAAGTGAATTAATTACTTTATTAATCCTAATGTATCAATTCCAAAATAATATATAAGTATTTTTTAAAATTCATAAATTATAAATTATAACATAATCTTTTATAGTAAAATGTAAGATGATCACAAAATAACCCATAATTATACAAAAATATTTATATAAAATAAAACATATAAAATATGAACCAATTTATAGTTATTAAAAATATATAGCAATGATAATGTTATCATAATTAATTAATTATTCCCTTTACAGACAAGTCAATTTAAACTTTTTATTTTATTTTTCATATTTCATATATGTATTTATATTAATCTTAAAATGAATTAATCACTTTATATTTATTAATCCTACTGTATCAGTTCCAAAATAATATATAAATATTTTTTAAAATTCATAAGTTATGAATTATAAGATAATCATTTATAGTAAAATGTAAGATGAAATTACCCATAAATTATAAAAATATTTATATAAAATAAAAGATATAAATACGAACCAATTTATATTTATTAAAAATGTACAGCAATGATAATTTTGTCATAATTATTCCTTGTACAAACAAATAAATTTAAACTTTTTATTTTATTTTTCATATTTAGACAATATATACATTATGCATATATGTATTTATATTAATTTTAAAATGAATTAATCACTTTATTAATCCTAATGGATCAATTCCAAAATAATATACAAGTAATTCAGTTATAAAAAAAGTACAGTATATTATATTGAAAATGTCTATCATTTTATTGAAACTAGAATACATTTTATAAATTCTTTTGATTTGTTTTTATAAATTTTTTTATATCATTAAGTCAAAAATAGTTCTTTTACTTTTTTCTCTAAAATCATTATATTCTAATTAATCTAAATTTATGTTCATAATTTTTTCTCCTATCTAAATTCTAATATTAGAAGGTTCATTTCTACCTAAGTCACTATAATTAAAAGTTTGTTAAGAGTAATTCCTTGGGTCCTTAATCGAAACCTTGATATAGGATATAAGTATTACTTTAAATCCTTATCATCCTTAAAGTATTATAAGCATATCATATTTCATAAATTTTATAAAAATTGCATCTTTTTTCTTTTTAATATATATATTATTGTCCTCATAAATTTTGAAAATATCGTAACTCAATGTATTCCGACTTGGAACCTTGAAATTCGGTTAGACTGAATTGAGAAATATCCTGAATCTCTTGCTTTCAACCATAGCCAATGGTTTTTCATCTCCAATAATCATATTTGCCACCAAAATTTTGGGCTATTATTGTCAAAAGTTGTTATGGTCATTTCATTGAAACAACCAACAAAGTTGTAATAGCTAGGTCAAATTATTGGTTCCAATCTGTGTTATATGGAGTTTTAGTCCTTTTACTTCAACATAGGAGTACTTGACTGGCTCATAGGTTGCTTAATCGATAGCCATTGGATGTAGCATGAACTATATGGAGGTAGTTGTGTGATAAGAGAGGATTCATCACCCTAAAGTAATTAGGGAGAATGTTTCATTATTCTCAATTAGTATTGATTCAGGAAATCCTTGGGCAACGTGAAATGATGCTTTGTAAATGATTTTCAAATGTTATTAATTGAATCGATAGCAAATGGTGGAGAACTAATATAATTAGACTAAAAAATAGAGTTGACATTAATTTCATGCTCTATGTCTAATTGGAACATTGGTTGATGAAAGGATTGAATTATACGGAAAAATAATGTACGGAAAGCTTAGTCAAAACCACTTTCACTTTCTTAAATATTTTGGTGGTCATGATATGTTGCTAGATGTCAATCTTAATCTTTGATTATAGGTTATTTAATTGGAGAATTAAAGATAAATTAAAAGGAGTTTTAATTTATCTAATTCTAGTTATGAATTAAAATTAGAATTTACAATCATTGTCAACATATTTGGGAACCTAATGGGTCTCACATATAGAATGGGTTGAAGAGAGCAAAGTTAATTTAATCAAGTTGGATTTGATTGTAGAATTTGAGAAACTTTATTATTAAATATGAGATTAAATAGGCTCAAGCTCTATGGAGCTAACACTTCTTACTTAACCCTTTCTGTAAGAGTTACAGAGTTCTCTCAATTCATTCTATAGATACCATTAGAGGCTGGACATTCATGTGGCTATAGTGGTTGAAACGGTTCGATTTTAGGAATGGTTTGAGGGATACAACAAGATTATTATTAAGCTTCATACTAAGGTACGAATTAAGTTTCTGCTTTATTAATGATTTGTGTTAATCATTTTATAGAATTAAAGAGATTTTAGTTTTTGGGAAATCAAAGATTATGACAGTCAGGATCAGATCTCAACCGGTTTCCCATCAGCGGTATCAGAGCTAGGTTTTTAATTTTTCAAACAAGGGATAAAACCAACAGTTAACCATAGTCGGTGGTTTAACTAATGGAGCACAAAAGTAGGTGATGGTGTGAGACCAAAGAGACGAGGGGAGAGGCTGGTGACGTGCGCGAATATAACGTTACCTGGTGGTTGGAGAAAAATGGGCATACGCACCCACGTTTCAGGAGCTAAACAAGGAACATGTGAAGAAGATGGGGCGACGTGTTCTTTGTTTAGACGTTTTGGCATCATCTTCACAGAACTCCTCCACATTTTTCCAAACAGTCTTTTCTCTTAATTTATTTTATTTTAATGTTTTAAAAACCTAAATTTCCATTAAATTTACACTCTTAATAAAATTGGAAAAGTTTTTTCCCAATTGTTAAAAATTGATTCAGGGTAAATTTTATTAGGATTTTTTTAAATTTAGTTTAATATTTCAAGAGTTGAACTATTAAATTAAATTATTTATCAAATCAATAACTAGAATCCAGCCAAGATTTTAAATAATTTATTTCATAATTGGATTATGTTAGAAATTATAATTATAATGAGATTATATTAATTAAGATGAGATCTTAATTTTAAAATTAAAGTAATTATTTTATTAATATGATTAAGATTAACAATTAAATGATTCCTAATTACTAATTAGAAAAGTAGTTTCTAAAACAAGGATTAATTAGTTTCAATTAAATTTAAATTAATTAATTAGACTCCTTAAAATTAAGAAAATAGTTTTCTTAAGTAATTGAGAAAAATGTTTCTTAATTAAATTTATTTGTTTCAATTTGATAGAGATAAACTAAATTTAAGATGTTATTTGTTTAGAGAATTATTATTTAATTTATTTAGAAATTGTTTCCTTATTTATGAATAATAAGTTTCTTGATTTTTAGAAAAGTATTTTCTTGATTAAATTCTGAAAATGTTTTCATTTATTAATGAAGAAAAATGTGCTTTGTTTAATATTTTTGAAATTAGTTTTCTAACTTGTTAGAAAAAGATTTTCTAATTAGTTAAGAAATAAATCTCTAAAAAATAATATAGAATGACTTTATTAATTAAATTTAAAAGTGTTTTATTTAATTTTGAAAGTAGTTTCCTTTTTAACATTAGCAAATAGTGTTCTAGTTAAGGAAATAGTAATTTCTAATGAGATTAAAAATAGAAATTTCTAATTAGATTAAAAAGTGTTACTTATATAATTTTGAAAGGAAGTTTTTCTAAATTATAATAAGTAAGAAAAATAATTTATTGAAAATTACTTTCAATTAAATTTTTTTTAAAGGAGTCAAGATAAACTGGACATAGTTTCTAATTGGATTTGAAAATTGTTTTCAACTCAAATTAAATTTCTATTTGGAATAGGAATTTAATTTATTTAGGAATCAATGGTTTTAATCAATGGTTGTAGTTTAGTGACAAATTATTTAAAGGCATTCTTTATCTTGTATATGTTTAGATGTGTGATAAAGTCTATGGGATAATTATACATTGCAAATGAAATTATAATGAAATTATAATTATGGGATTCATATTGCATTTATGTATTATTCCTAAATGTTCCTAGTCATTGTTCTATTAAGATTGGAAATTAATAGAATGTAAAAAGAGTAGCACACATTTTGTTTTTCCTTATGTGAAGGAAGTAGTCGATCTTATAGGCTAAAGTGTACAGAAACTTAAACAAACATGTGGGTGCTTACTAGAGAACAAGTTCACTGAATAGACCCAATATGAGAAATCCATTTGGAACATTACTTGTATATCTATGGAATTCTTATAGTGTTGATTGTATAAGTGATCACTTGACTTGAGGTCATATGTGTTATCTTGTATAGGGATTACTATGTTTTGACACTACTTATGATCTATTTAATCATAGGTCGTTTAATCGATAATAATTGGACGTAGCATGAATTATATGGAGGTAGTTGTGTGATCAAGATAGGATTTATCACCCTAAATTAATTAGGGAAAATATTTTGTTGTTCGCGATTAGTATTGATTTAGGAAATACTTGACCAATGTGAAATGATGCTTTATAAATAGTTTACAAATGTCATTAATTGAATCGGTAGCTAATGGCAGAGAACTAATATGATTATACTCAAAATAGAGTAGACATTAATTCCATGTTTTATGTCTAATCGGAACATTATATGACAAAAGGATTGAATTATACGAAAAAATCAGGTAAGAAAAAAGGTTAGTCAAAACCACTTTGACATTCCTAAATATTTGGGTGATCATGATGCACTGCTAGACAACAATCTTGATTTATGATTATAAATTGCTTAATTGGAGAATTAAAGATAAATTAAAATGAGTTTTAATTTATCTAATTCTAATTATGAATTAGAATTAGAATTAGAATTTATAATCATTGCTAATATATTTGGGAACCTAATGGGTCTCACATATATAATGGGTTAAGGAGAGCAAAGTTAATTTAATCAAGTTGGACTTGATTATAAAGTCTGAGAAATTTTATGATTAAATATGAGATATTTAATAAATAAGGATCAATATGATATATTGAATCTTATATGGGAATAATTGATATTTAATTGGAATTATTTGTAATTCTAATTAAAGTTTAATTAAAATTAGAATTTCAATTAAATTACCAAAACGTCCAAAGCTTATTATAAATAGGCTTAAGCTCTATGAAGCTAGCACTTCTTGCTTAACCCTCTCTGTAAGAGTTACAGAATTTTGTCAACTCATTTTGCGGATACTGTTAGAAGCTGGACATTTGTTCAGTTACAACGGTTGAAACGGATGGGTTTTAAGAATGGTTCAAGAGATATGACAAGATTATTATCAAGCTTCGGAATAAGGTACAAATTAAGTTTCAGCTTTATTATGATTTGTGTTAATCATTTTATAGAATTAAAGAGATCTTGGTTTTTGGGAAAATAAAGAATATGAAAAAGTTTCGTAATTATCCAAGGAAGAGGATGAATATCAATTGGTATAGACCACAAAGGTGTGGGTAGTTAGAGCTTGTGGCCACCATTGTTTGACTTTCTAGTAACCGTATACAAGTAAATTGATGATTAAGGATCCCCAACCTGCACAAAAAATCTAAATAAACATTATTTTAAGAAAAAGAGTCAACAAAAAGAGGCATACTTTTCAATATTTTAAGGATCGTGTAAATAAAAGAAAAGAAAAAGAAACTAGAGAAATGGACACTATACATTGCATAATTGTATTGGTAACATACTACTTCGTTTTTTGCAAATTCATTTCAGTATTTGTTAGGCTCGAAAAATTCAATCTTAAAGAAATCGATAAACTTGCTCGTTTGTGATCATAAGATCATATGTTCAAATTACGAAAACAACCTCTTTGTAAAAATACAAAAAAAGTTGCGTATATTATGACCCTCCTTAGACTCTCGTAATGCAAGAACCTTATACACTAGATAAGTTGACTTTATTTTTTAAGTTCAACACAGTTTTAAAGACGATGATGATCAAATTTTGATTACTAAATTGAAAGTTTAATAAAAGTTGGAACTGAATTTAAAAAGTTTTAAAAATTAAGCATTTTTAAATTTGTTATCCCTAAAATTTATATTAAAATACAATTACAAAAATTTATCACTAAATTGAGTTTTAATCAATAATTTTAAAATTGGATTGAACCAGTCTAATTTTTGGACCAATTTGTATTTATAACCCTTATAAAAAATAAACCTGATGGTTTTCTTAAGGAAACCGTCTAATTAAGCAACAAAATTAGTTGGTTTTCTTATACATTGAAGAACCAAAATTTAATAAATAAACAAATAACACAGAAAACGTTTGGTATGAATGATAATTGAAGAAGATGAGAAGATTAAAGAGAGTGAATAACACCAAAAACGTTTATCGATAATATGATAATAATTCTTTCTTTATTCTTTATTAGCTTTAAAGCTCATTTCATATATCTTTATTTTTCAATAAATTTATTGTTTTTTTATTTTCAAGATTCTTACACAATCTAACTAATAAAATTCCTTGTTTATCTCTTTAAATGTTAATTAAAAAATTTTGTCAAAATTTAGGTTCTTTATTTTGACCAATTCAATGCCCAATTCGATTTTTAAAACATTGATTTAATCTTCTTAGAGTGCTTGATTGCTAAGGTACGCTGATAAAAAAAGATAGGAGGAATATCAATTGGTATGGAGCACAAAGGCTGAACATTAATTGAGAAAGATGAATTTTCCATTTGTCAAAAATATATCGGTTTAAAGTAGAGATATGAATTTGAATTAAAAATTGTTTTAATATATAATTTTAAATGTGCAACCAATAATTCTAAATAAACTAACTAACTTTCACATACCTCATCGGAGAAAAGATCGAATATAAAATGAATTAAAAATCAATTGATTATTGATTTCTTAATTATATAAATTTGTTTGAATATTTAGTTATTTGTTAATATCCTTATTAAAAACATATGATATGAAATATTTCATTTTATTAATTTTATAAATAATTTTAGATATAAATTTAGTTATTTAATATAAAATAATGCTAAAATCTATTTGACTATTAAAAAAAGATTCTCAATAGCAAGAAATTTTAAAATATTTTATTTATTATATTAAAAAGATGTTCTAGTTAATTTTCTTGTCCAACACTTATGTTAACGGTGAAATGAAGGTTTTTAATTTAATTTCTTAATAAGATTATGTTCCTTATAACTTATTTGACATTAAAAAATAATATTTTAGTTAATACCATATTTTCATAAAAATCAAAATATAGTTATTTTAAAAATTGTTCCTTAAAAGTTTTCTTAGACAAAGTTAAATTAGTTTATACGTATCGAAACAACAATAACAACAACATCTTCTATAAATCTTGCTAAAACGTGAGATAAGAACATATCTAATTTAATTAACTCATTTATGAAAATTAGCTGGTTTGATTGAATCAGTCAACCTAACCAGCTAATAACCAAACAACCCAAATAGCTTTTTCATAAAGTCAACAAGTTGAAATGGATCAATCAGTTAAAAAAGAGTTTATTAGCTCGTTACGAAAAAAGCTCATAGTCTTACATCTTCTTATAAGAAATAGCCTTCTATTTTGAATTCAATATTAGCATATGCTTAGAGATTTCGTATCTTTACAAGAAATATTAACTCATAATCTTACATAATCTTATAAGAAACAACCTTCTAATTTGAATTCAACATTGGCATATGCTTGGAGATTTCGCATATTTGCAAGAAATGTAACATTCACTTTTTAAGTTATATTAAAAAAATTTAAATTTGTAATATTATTTTTAGCATTAAAAAATTACGTTAAAATATCTAATTTTTTATTTGTTATGAAAATAACCCTATATTAATTTTTGTGAATTTTTTATACTTATCATATAACTATCATGTGTCTACTATTTATTTAAATAATTATTAACTATTAATTATTTTAATTAAAATTTTAAATTTTAAATTTAATTTTCTTTCTTCTCTGTAATCCATTTGCTTCTACTTTGGAAGCTCAACCTAAGACTATCCTCTCATCCACGAAATTTAAGCCGACACATGACTAGCAACTAATTCAAATAGTTTTTCAAGCTCAGGCGCACATCTTATGAACTATCAATTCTAAAAGTTATATCTCGGACTCTGCCAAATAAAAAAGAAACGATATCGTGCCAGAAAAAGAGCGACGTTGATAATATAATGTGATAAGACATGAAAGAAAGCAAAGATTCATGACATATCTGGAAGGATAATCACCTTAATAAGCTTAATAAAAGTTATCAGAAGGCCCAATGTATGGCGTCGATTAAAGATTAATCGATCCAGCAACATTCTTGTAATCTGTTCTTAGATGATTTTCTGCTGACAAGAAAATGCCAAAGATTTAAAACTGAGATCATACCACCCAATTCAACTGGAAAGAATATGAATTGTCCAAGTTTTTGATTTGGTTCATGCTTATAAATGTTAGAAAAAAAATTGGCCAGTCAGTTTTCCCTCAACAGTAAGTAAGAAAAACTCATAACTTTATCTTCTTCTTCAATTTTTGAAGATTAGAACTGTTGTTCTCTATGAGCAATATGTCTCCATATACTCCTTCTGAAGAGGAAAACTATACTCCCACTAACCTTCTTGTAGACATAAATTTATAATCATCATCAAAAAACAAACTTTTTGAATTCATTGTGAAAGTGAATCTTTTAATATCTCATAGCCTTTCAACTATACATCAAATGTATCATTAAAGGCATTTTTTCCAATTAGATGTAATTTTATGAGATTTGAACCTTTCAAATTCCTTCTTATTCCCACTAATTATCTTAAAAACCATTCTCATATTAGTATACATTGAGTCAAACAATTTGTTCAATGAATCTGTAAGATTATATCCAATCTTTTAGATATCTCATAACCTTTTATTATCCAATTTAGTTCTAAACTTAATGGATAATGTATACTTCAACCACGCATCACATTATTGAATCATTAACTTTGACTCTTTCAAAGACTTAACATTTCATATCTAATATGAAATCTTGCTAGTTGATTCAATTGGAACCATTGAAGGTAAGTTATTGTACTAGGCATTGCTATAGAAGAAATACTATTGCATCCTAAAATATCTCATATTGTATGTAACTCCTTACATAAATCCATACTCTTATAGAATTTTGTTGTGAAGTTATTCACCAAAGAATCTCATTCCTTATAGATAATCGAAACTATAAAACTCACCACAATGATCTCATTAAAGTGCTTCAGCATTCTCAATGCTTAATCTCTGCTTAGATTTAAACAATTTGAAAATTTTCAAAATTCTAAATCAACATTTCATTTAATACATATGACTATATCACATAAAGTCATTAGTAATATAATGAAATATAATATTATCCTTTTATGAATTGTTATTCCATCCAATGCATCATATATATAAAATTTAACAAGTCAATACCATCATCATCCTTTCGCCAAATGTTGATTTCGTTATTCTTCAACTTTACAAGTTTCGCAAGTTCCATACAATTCATAATTAAAAGGACACATATATCCTAGTATGTAATTTTATGATTCTCGTTATGTTGATTTAACCAATATGGTATAAAAGGATAATCTCAGTTATCCAACTATTAATTATTGCCATTTATGTTAAGCATAACTTACCTTTGATCCAAAACATACAAACGCTTTGCATAAAATTGGATCAACTACTTTTACTTAACAATCTATTTCTAACCATGCATTGAACATTACAATAATGCTGAATCTAAATCTAGTATCGAATACTCATTAGCATGAATTAGAAATACATATGATCTCTATCATATCGCATATAGGAAAGAAAAATCATACAATCATTTTTCTCATGAAAACTATTGTCATACTATAGCAAAGCCTTTAATTTTAGTCCACAATTATGTTTTAAATAGCCTAAATTAAGTGAAACAATTTCATCAAGGTATTATACCTTTTAACTCTACTCAACGCAACCTTTTGTATCTTGCTATCATAGTGTTGACTTACATCTTATATATTGTCTTCAAAGTTTATAATACATTATTTAACTCAAAATGTCAATAAATTTTGTCATTTACATGATTTTGACATATCTCTAAAACTTTTTCACCGAATCCTCAGTAGGGATTATAGCATAATAACATAATGGACATATAATTTTCTTTTCTTACTTTTAAGAACACTTCTCAAACATGTCCTATGTCTAAGAACTTGGGTTCACTAACTTAGCATCAACTATACTAAACATGGTAAGTTTCACTCATACTAAGATAAATGTAAGAAAGCAAGTAATCAATTAAATGCTATAACTACCAAATAAGATTATGATTTTAATCATGCATTTGTTTACTCCCACTATTTTATTTGAAATAATATCCCTCACTACTATTCAGAAAGATTACTCTAATCTTTCTAGTGGGATAGGATCCTATTCAAATATAGTTGATCTTGAGTTTGTTCACAAACCAACTAGACCTAAATTAGGTAAAAAGAGAACTTTATCAATCACATCTCATGTGACTCCTAGATCCGTTAGGTGATTACTCTTACCAAAACATATCTAATATATTGTTCCTAACCCTACCTCTAAATTCATGTGATCATGAGTTTGCTCATCCAAATCACACAAATTTAGTTAAGTAGGACCCATTATCATAAAACTAAACATATTTGGGTTAAAGTGGCCTTAAGTTTGCTCAACAATCCTACAATAAACATAACTCTAGTTTATTCTCATAATAATGGAAGGCAACAAATACGTTCTCAACATTTACTTAATATTTTAATAAGGGATTTAACTTCATTTGTCTCATCAAACACAAATTGCATGTAAAACATCACACATATAAAACATACAATTTATCATGCATCCAACATATATACAAACTATATAAATAATGTATGTAACTTATGCACTCATAATCAAATTATATGCGTAAAATATTAAGCTTCGTTTGATTCTAGTTATTAATCTTCATAAACTAAAAAAAACATTTCCAACTCCTTGGAAAAATTACATTAGATTAAAACTATTAATTCCTAAATAAATTAAATTTCTATTCTAAATAGAAATTTAATTTGATTTGATAACAATTTTCAAATCCAATTGGAAACTATTTCCAGTTTATCTTGACTCCTTTAACAAAAATTAATTAAAATTTTTTTCAATAAATTATTCTTCTTACTTATATTAATTTAGACAAAATTATAAGTAACACATTGTAATCCGATTAAAAATTTCTAATCTAATTAGCAATTATTTTTCCTCAGTTAGAAAACTATTTTCTAAAATTAAAAGGAAACTACTTTCAAAATTAACTATAACACTTTTAAATTTAATTAAAAAAAGTCATGATATATTATTTATTTAGAGATTGTTTTCTTAATTAATTAGAAAATCTTTATTTAATAAATTAGAAAACTATTTTCAAAAAATATTAAAGAAAGCAAAAATTTCTTAATTAATAAATGAAGACACTTTTCAAAAATTAGTCAAGAAAAATACTTTTTCTAAAATTCAAGAAACTTATTATTCATAAATAAAGAAACAATTTCAATAAATTAAATCATAATTCTCTAAACAAATAAAATCATAAATTTAATTTATCTCAATCAAATTGAAATAAATAAATTTAATTAAGAAACATCTTTCTTAATTACTTAAGAAAACAATTTTCTTAATTTTAAATAGTCTAATTAATTAATTTCAATCTAATTGAAAATAAATAGTTCTAATTTTATAAATCACTTTCTAAAAATAATTAGAATCAATATAATTATCAATCTTAACCATATTAAGAAAAATAATTAACTTGATATTGGAATTCAATGGATAATTTAATTTAATTTAATAATCCAACCCCTTGAAAATTAAACTAAATTACAAATCTTTCCTAATAAAATTAAGCATTGATTTTTTTTTTCAAAATTATAAAAACACTTTTTTTCAAATTTATTAGAAATATAAACAAATTTAATCTTCATTAAATAAATAGTATAAAAGCTTTTTAAAATAATTAAAAATGGGAAGTGCCTGGTGCTTGCACTGCACGCGCCAGTCACCTCTCTAAGATGTGCTACGGTCTTCTATAGACCTTCGTCCCAATTTTTCCGACCGACAAGTCTCCAACTGGAACCACATATTCTTCACATGTTCCCTATTTTGCTCCTAAAACGTGGGTGCATATGCCCATTTTTCTCTGACTATGGGGTATCGTTCTATTCTCTCACTTCATCAGCCTCTCCCCTTCGTCTCTTCTATGTTCACCTTCGATGGCCGTTGGTGGGCGACTGCCACTGGTGAGTTTCCAAAACTCACCAGCCACCAAAACACAAACAATGCCCAAAAGATCAAGACTTTTAGGCAGCGACGCCAATAATATAAAACGCAAATCCATAAATTGCATAGTCGTCTTCTCCTTGCGCTGTAACTAACCCCATCTTATGAAATCGCATTCTAACGACTAAGTAAACAAAAATAGCAACACTCGTAAGCAACAACTCCAGTTTTGCCTTCCTACTCTTCGAGATCTGGGATTTCTCCAGAACTATCAGGCCTTCTTGTTTTCCAGATCTAGATTTTCTGGAGAACAATTGAGCTTTATCCAAGACTTAAACAAAACCTAACTGCCACATAAAAATAAGTTTTCCAGAACATATGCAACATCTATAAAGCACTAGTTATGAGTTTCTCAAACCAAAAACACAACATATAATCCATCCATCGCACCACCACTCTATGGGTGTAAGGCATCGTTAGTGACCTAGTGGCGTGGACAACGATGCCATTCAATGACATCACAAGCTACCCAGTGGTGTCACGAGCGACGCCTTTAATTGATTGCATAAACCAGTGGCAATGCCACTGGCTCTACGGTTGAACTAGTGATGGTTCGCAGCTAGATTCAACCATTCAATATAAGCAAGGCAAAATAAACAAAAAAATCGAAAACAAATTTCCATAAAACACAAACCAAAACCAAATGTTGATGTTGAGGAATTCCAGAAACTCAATCATTGGGCATCTTAATGCTTGGCATGCTTATCTAGCATGCAGAAAACTACAACAAGTAAAGGAGACGCACATTTAAAATTTCCGAAAACCAATTTTTAGAAGCAAGAACAATGAGATGTAATTATATTTTTGTTTTTAAAACTTACATAAACAATCAGAGCAATTATGGGTTCAGAATATGAACTGTTCATATTCTAATTCAGATCCAAAATTATATGATCGACAACAATCAAAAACTTTTAACCAAATCATAAAATTGAACTTTGGCTCTAATACCATTGTTGGAAAACTGGGTCAATATCCGATCTCGACCGTAGCAGAATAATTCTGAAAGTTTTCATAATTTTTCATTTCCTAGAAACCAAGATCTCTTTAATTCTATAAAATGATTAACACAAATCATAATAAAAAGGAAACTTAATTCATAACTCATTCTGAAGCTTGATCTTTATCTTGTCACATATTGATGGGCTGTAAAACCTATCTACTTATTTTACACTCAAAAACTGCAAGTGAATGGGTCATGACTTGTAGTTAGAAAGAGCAGATATCGATCCCACATGGATTGATGCCTAGACACCACTTAACTTAGAAAAGACTTTGTTTAAGAAATAAAATTGTTTCATGCAAGTAATCTAAAAAATTAAATTAAAATTAAAAGACTAATGTAAACAATGGATAATATCGTAATTGGAGAAAGTCTGAATTTAAGGATCTAAATGCTAGAGATTACTTTCTCCTTATTCTGCCTCCCTGTTTGTTGCAAGATGACAATTAAGAACAGCAATTATCACAGACACTTTATTCAATTCAATAAAAAATGGGTTTTGACAAAATAATGAAAAAACAATCCCTATTATGAAATTAGCCTAACATAGTCTCCATAACACTATCAACATTCAAATAATCCATCTTTACAAAGAAAGGAAGAGATTAAAATGATAGAAAGTGCATAAGAAAACTCCTCTTCTTTGCCAAAATCTGGAATTTTAGTGTTGATGTGCTATTTTGTCCAATCTTGATGATGATCCTTGTTTTCAATGCTTCTTTTATGCTCCAAACACGTGTTCTTCACCCAAGGATGGTCTTTATACAGGTAAGTGTCATTCCCCCTTAAGATGGAGGCTTCTCTCTTTTTGTAGTCCAAAATCCCTAGGTTTAATGAAGCCTCGCATATTATTTCTAGTTTCAATTCACACGTCTGTGGGAATCTGTATGATTCCCACAAGCATGGGAATTACAGGCAGAAATATTATGTCGTGATTTCATACGTTTGTGGGAATTGGTCCCAAATGTAATCCTCTTGTCTTCTCTTCTATACTCTCTTGTTTATCCTCCAACTTGCTTCCTCTCCTTTCTTACACAAAAATAAGCAATTCTAACTCTCAATTAGCATAAAACACACAAGAACACAATGGAAATCAAACTTAATGAAAACATGCAAACTGAATCCTAAACTAGAGCAATAAGCAACCATTATGCAAGAAAACATATGTTAATAACCTATAAAAAACATATCATAATGCACACCTATCAACATGCCCACACTTGAATCTTTGCTTGTCCTCAAGCAAAATAAATACAACCAATCAATTCAACCACTTCATTTTTGCAAAGATCAAAACACACAATCCCTCAAATTCAAGCCAACTCAAATATTAAGTTAATGCATATATCATGACTACTTTTTTTATTGGTGTGCACAAGCAAACTCACAATTTGAACAATCACTCAAAGGTAAGTCAAGATGTATAAATGAATTTTCCTCACAGTTTTCACTCATTTCGCACAAGTGTTTAAGGGTTAGTATTTCACTCAAACATGCTATAGGAAACTACACTACCATAGGCTTACTAATACACCAATTCTCCTCTACAATGATTGCATGAATAAATAGATCAAAAGGAATTGTTTAGGGTTATAATGTGGTAAGGGTTAAGGGGGATCAAAAGAGAGGGAAAAAGGTAAAGCACAAGTATAATTAGAGTAGGAAGCATATAAAATGGGATAACAGAACATAACTCTGAGAAATACACCACTATTGTGCACTTATTAATGCTACTCATTTTTCCTTCCTTTTCCTTTTCTTCTCATTCATTTTTTTCATTTTTCTTTCTTTCCTTTCATACATGGAAGAACTATGAGTCAACACTAGCACTATATATGATGTAGTCCATAGGCAGATATGTACTCAACTTATCTAGGTACAAATTTTACGTAATCCCAACTAATATTGTACTTAATACTCTACCAAGTTTGTGAATGGATTGGATAATGGGGTTTAAGGTTTTTTAAAATTTTGGGTGTTTTTAAGAAATAAAAGGTTAAGTCTCAATGGGGGTAGCAAGGGATAATAACGGGTAGGTCATTTAGGCCAAAGCTTAACACAAGAAGGGCCTATATCATCTATATTAAGCATGCATCTAGTAGACTCAAACCAATTCAAAGCAAGTTTTGAAGGTAGTAACCTAAGGAAGTAACATTTGAAAAAGAAATGAAATGACTATAAATGGAGTCATATGGCTCAATCCTCAATTTGGCTCAATTGAAAACTCGTTATGCATCTCTACACTACCTCATTGTTCATATGACAATTTGTGACTAAGCTTATGCAACCAATTATGTTTCATCACTTTATATGGTTCACTTTCTACTTAAAGGGCCTAATTTGAGTTCAAGCATACATTTAATCTAATTGCAGCTACATGACAGAATTTTCATGGCAATATTTATCATAGTGATTTAAATGTGGTTCCATTACTAACACAAAACATATACAATATGCCTAAATATGCATCCTATTTAACATAAATTCAAACAATTCAATTGAGCAAGTCAATGTTACCTCCCCACACTAAAACTTTCACATTGTCCTCAATATGACAAAGCAAGAACCAAATAAACGAAAATGACATCAAATCATACAAAGGAAAATAAAAATAAACCAAACAAAAGAAATTAAAACAATGACTGGCATTAGAAAAAACAGAAGATACTTTAGTCAAAACACAATTAACGAAATTGAAACTAAATAAAAGATATAGCATGCTAACAATTAATATGAAATCAAATACAAATGTAGGAGAATGCATTCACACACATAAAATAACAAACAAAAATCTAAAAGGTTAAGGGAAACAAAAAGCTTATTCTGATGGCGGTGGTGAAGGTGTTGGTGAAGGAACTTCAAAGTTATTCCTCCGACAAAAGTTGAGGAACCTTTTCTTCAAACTATGCTGCTCCTTATAAACCTACCACATTTAAGTGCTAAGTTCATTTATTTAGGTCATCATTTGTTGTTGGCTAGAGGCAACCTGGTCTAATAGTTGGTGAAGTCGATCCACCCTCGGGGGTGCACTTAGTTCCTCCTATGTTGCTACTTCCTCTAGTTCCTGAGCTGCTGGAGATGTAAATGGTTGGGACGCAGCCATACTGATTTGTCTCATATGCTTAAACATGTTACACATTTGAGGATTATGGAGTTCTATGGAATGAAGCTCCACATTCTTGAGACACCTTAAATATGATATGTCAAAAATATTATAGGGTGTTGTACGTACCTCTTCCAAATTATGGTTATAAAAATGAGCTACAGTAGTAATAATGTGCCCTATTCCAAAATATGAATTTTTTTTATTAATGACACTAATAATGGACTTAAAGAGTCTAAAAGATATATTGATTTTTACTTTGTGATCCATGCACCATAAGAAAAAGATTTCTTTAGTCGAACATTTACTACTCTCAGTTTTATTTAACACAGTTAAACACATGTATTTATGCAGCAACAAATGTTCGGCACTACGTAATAAAGCGTTTGGTGCATTTCATGAATTAAAATGGTCCTCCCTCGTTAAAATATTCCAATATGAATCCACATCAAAATCAGGATGGTTATCCAGAACTTTTGTATTTTAAAAATCGAAAAGATGACACATAACATTAAAATCCAGTTTATATGCAATACCGAATAATCGAAACCAAAGGACATCCATTTTTTGTGGTATATTGGACAATAGTGAAAAATTCAATTGTCATCATAGGATGAACATTCATTTCACAACGTACGAAACTACTCCACCCTATGTTGTTAGCTAGCCTCTCAATTCTTGTCCTTACTTCTATGTTTTCTAACAAATCAAAATCAAAATACCTAGGAGGGATTATTCCCCTATTTTTAAAATCACGAAAGCGTGTGTCTTCTTCTTCCAAGTAAATCGAGAAAGGAGCCCGATAAGTAACTGCTAAGTTTGTTTTCCTTCATCAGAGACTTGCTTGTGCACTTCATTGACTAGTTTCTGAGCCATCATCTTCTTCGGTGCCATTGTAGAAGAGAAATCTGCAAGAATAAACAAGAGAGAATGAATTTCGACCTAGAGAGAGAGAGAGAGAATCTTAACTAAATATTTATGTTTTTGAATGAATAATGCATGAAAACATGAAAGAATGTAAGATTAATGGAAAGGAATGAGAAACAAACCAAGAATCTAAATGAAAAATGAAGAGTTTTTGAGAGAAAAAAGGAGAGAAAGTCATGGGTTAGAGAGAGAGAGAATGTAAATATTTGAAAGGATAAGGAGAGAACGAACGGGGGGATTTAAAGCCCCCTTTGGGTGGGATTCCCACATTTGTGGGAATCCCCCCAATTCCCACGAGTGTGGGTTTCCTCTCCAGAAACTTTCTGGAGAGGATTCCCATGTCTTTGGAAATCACCCCAATTCCCACGAACCTGGGAATTGGAGATCCTCAAAATTCCAAACCTTCTTCCAAGTGTAATTTCATTCTCTATGATTCCAACACCTACAAAAAACGTCAAGATGATATGAAAAGAAAACGAATCAAAATTCAAGCAGACCAAATTAAACGTTAATAAAACACAAATAAACAACAACAAACTAAAAGAAATTGAAGAACTATCTAGGTAAAACCACTAAAAGGAACTAAACATGCTAAGTTAGATTCATTAGCTTGACATTTCCTCATAAATTCATGAGCAAACGTAAGATAAGAAAGAGATAACCTCCCTTTCTTATAGATATGTCTCTCTATAATGTGACTTATAGCGATGCCTATTGACTTTGAATGATTCTCCTTTGTCATTTTGCAGCTCCAAAGCTCCACGGGGAAATGTTTGAAGAACTTTGAAAGGTCCACTCCATTTTGACTTGAGTCTTCTCGAAAATAGCCGAAGCCTTGAATTAAATAAAAGCACTAAGTCTCCCTTTTTGAATTCCTTCTTTTTAATGTGGCCATCATGCCATTTTTTAGTTCGTTCTTTGTATAACTTGACATTTTCAAAGGCGTCATCTCTTAATTTATCCAACTCGTCGAGGTGTAACAATCACTTTTCTCCTGCCAACTTCCAATTCATATTCAATTTTCCAATTGCCCAATAAGCTCGATGTTCCAACTCTAATGGTAAATGACATGCCTTACCATACACAAGTCGATATGGTGTTGTACCTAATGGAGTCTTAAAAGTTATTCTATATGCCCATAGGGCATCGTCTAGTTTTGTTGACTAGTCTTTTCTTGAAATGTCACTGTCTTTTCCAAAATCCTTTTTAGTTCTCTATTCACTACTTCCATTTGACCACTAGTTTGAGGATGGTATGGGGTAGCCACTCTATGATAAACATTGTATCTTCTCAGAAGGTTATCTAATGATTTGTTGATAAAGTGACTTCCCTCATCACTTATGATTGCTCTAGGCATGCCGAATCTAGTAAAAGTCTTCTTAATGAACTTCTAAACCACCTTGCTATCGTTGGTTGGAGTAACGGTCGCTTCAACCTATCTAGAAACATAATCAACTCCAACCAAGATATAGGTATTGCCTTCAAAGGGTGGGAATGGTCCCATGAAGTCCAGACCCCATACATCAAATATCTCCACCTCCATTATATTCGAAAGTGGCATTTCATCACGTTTTAATATGTTGCTAACTCTTTGACATCTATCGCATTTGAGCATAAAATCTTGAACATCTTTAAACAGAGTTGGCCAATAAAATCGGTACTTCAAAATTGTTGTAGCAACTTTGTTAACTCTATAATGTCCTAGTGAGCTATGACATTGAGTTAAGATCTCAAGCATTTCATTTTTAGGAACACACCTGTGAATTAAGCTATCAGCATAGATCTTATAAAGTACAGGTTCATCCCAACTATAATAGCCGCACTGAAATAAAAATCGCTTCCTTTGTTGATATGATAAATTGGATGGAAGGATACTACCTGAGAGGTAGTTTGCATTATCTGTAAACCAAGGAAGGAAAGCATTATCTACCATCATCAACGTCTCATCATAGAAGCTTTATTTTATATCCTCTTCCTTGTTATGATGTCCGACTTCGAGTCTACATAAATGATCTGCTACAACTTTTGCTGCTTCCTTTTTGTCTTTGATTTCAATGTTGAATTCTTGAAGTTGGTGTGCCCATCGAATAAGCTTAGCCTTGGCATCTTTCTTGTGAAAAGGTAACGCAATGTTAGATGGTCTGTAAACACAACAACTTGTTAACCTAACAAATAAGAATGAAATTTTCACAAGCAAATACCACTGTAAGAAATTCTTTTTCAGTAGTTGTGTAATTCAATAAGGCTCCTGTCAACGTCTTGCTTGCATAATAGATAGCATGTAACCTCTTTTTATTTCATTGACCTAGCATGTATCCAATAGTTTGACCATGGAAGGAAAGGCATCCTTCGGTATGCAAACATTCCATATGGAAATGTAAAAGTGGTCTTCTCCTGATCTTCCAGATATATAAATATTTGATTGTACCCTAAATATCCATCCAGAAAGCAATAAGAAGAATGACCAGCCACTCTTTCAATCATTTGATCCACAAAAGGTAAAGGAAAGTGATCCTTCTTGGTGGCCAAATTTAACTTCCTATAGTCAATACACACTCACCATCCTGTGATAATCCTAGTGGAGATCTTTTCCCTTTCTTCATTTTCTACAAATGCCATGCCACCTTTCTTTGGCACACACTATACTGGGCTCACCCACTCACTATCTGAAATGAGGTAAAATATTCTTACATCTAGAAGTTTCACCACTTCCTTCTTTACAACTTCTTGTATATTTGGATTTAATCTTCGCTGTCTTTCTCTTACAGTTCTACAACCTCCTTCTAAGTTGATCCTATACATCACCACATTAGGGCTAATCCCTCAAATATCCAAAATTTACCACCCTACAGCTTTCATCCTTTTCCAAATAGTCTCCACCACTTTTGTTTCTTGTTGACAGTTTAATTCATTCGAGATAATGATGGGTAAGGTGTGGTTCTTTCCTAAAAAAGTATATCACAAGTGAACATGTAAAGGTTTAAGCTCTAGAATTGGAGGTTTGACTGTAGAGGGTGGTGTAGGTGCACCAGCCCTCTCTACTCTTTCAAGTTCCACGTCCTCATATTCATCCTCCTCCTTTTCACTTTCATCTTTGTGATTTTCATTAAACTCAATGACTTCCTTAATATCCTTTACACATTCATCTACCACATCAATTTTCATACACACATTTCCATCCATTGGTTTCTTCAAATACTTTTTCATGTTAAACTCAACCTATTCATGACCAATTCTTAATACAAGTTTCCATTCATGCACATTAACTAATGCCCCATTAGTATTCATAAAGGGCCTACCTAGAATTAATGGACAATTCTTATCAGCTTCAAAATCTAACACAACAAAATCAACATGAATTATAAACTTGTCCACTTTTACCAATACGTCTTCCACAACTCCAAATGGTTTTTTGATTGATTGATCTGTAAGTTGAATTAACATCGGAGGTTTGACCTCTCCTAATCCAAGTTTCCTAAAAATAGACACAGGCATCAAGTTAATACTTACACCTAAATCGCATAAACATTTGGAAAATTTAAACTCTCCATTAACTCATAGAATAGTAAAGCTCCATAGATCCTGCAATTTTGAAGGCATCTTACTTGAAATAATAGAACTGCAGTTCTCCATCAAAGTAACTGTCTGATTGTATTCCCAAGGATGCTTGTACGTGAGTATATCCTTCAAAAATTTTGCATACGTAGGCATGCACTCCAAAGCTTCTACTAATGACAAATTAATCTGTAGTTTCTTCAATTTTTCCAAAAACTTAGAAAATTGAGTGTCCACTTGATGTTGCTTTACTTTTTGTGGATACAGGAGTTAGGGTTTGTATGGTGGTGGCGGTATATAGGAACTTCCTTCTTCTTCTTCTTCTTTTTCTTCAATCTCTTTACTTTTTTCTTTTTCTTGGTTATCTTTTCATACATTTACCTCATCCATTTGATTACCACTTCGAGTGCAATAGCTTTGGGTTGCTCCCTTGGGATGACCACAGTATTGCTTGATAAGATTCCTGTGCTATGAGAAAATAAAGCATTAATAAGTTGACCTACCTGCACCTCCAAATTATGAATCGATGAGGCATGGTTCTTTATGATTTGATCAAAATTTTCCCCCATCCTCTTTTGATTCTTCTCTTGGCTTACATACATTATTTTATGATTCTCCTCTTGAGCTGTAAGTTTGGAATCAAACGTTTCTATAAATTTGTCCATTTTACTCTCCAATGATCTAATTTGATCTTACTACAATCCTAGCGGTCTTTGTGGTTTTTACTGGCTACCTGCATTATTATTACTCCAAGAAAATTTTGGGTGGCTTTTCTAACCTGGATTATATGTGTTCGAGAATGGGTTATTACCTCGCTGTGGTTGGCCTAGATAACTTACCTGTTTAGTTCCACTAGATCCTAATAATAAATAGTCTACTGAACTATGGTTATTCTCCCCATACCGCTCACATTATGCTTGCATTGCCTTAGTAGCTGAGGTGGACGCCCCTTGCATGTTGTTTAGCTGCTTCGTCAAGGCAGTAATTTGAGCCTGTAAGGTAGTAATTGAATCAATAGGTATCATATCTTTTTTTTCCTTCTATCCTTGTCTACTCCTCCTACTCAACCACATGCAGCTGTTTCTTGACAACTCCTTCAACAAATCATAGGCTACTTCCACCATCTTCCTCATTAATGAACCTCCGGCTGCTGCATCAATTGTGCCCTTTGTGCTCGGATTCACTTCATTATAAAATGTTTAAAGCAGGAATTCCTTCGAGAGGTTATAGTGAGGGCAACTCCTTTAAAGTTGTTTAAATCGCTTCCAAGCTTCATAGAACGATTCTTTGTCACTCTACTAGAAATTTGTTACTTCTTTTATAATCCTCGTTGTCTTTGTTAAGGGAAAATATTTTACGAGCAATGCTTAGGAGAGCTGCTCCCAAGTTGTAATCTGGCCTGGATTTAAGGAATTATACCATGCTTTATCCTGATCCTTCAATGTGAATGAAAATAGTCGCAACTTCACTGCACCGTCAGACATTCCATTGAATCTGAATGTGTCACAAATCTCCAAAAAATTTACGATGTGTGCATTCAGATCCTTGTTGGATAACCGGTAGAACTGTACATTGTTTAAAAGAGTTTTGAGTAACGCTGGCTTTTATCTCAAAGTTATTTGCTTGAACTACCAGCCTCCTCACTCCTTGAGGACTAAACCATGGCCTTATGAAATCCATGAGTGTTATTTTTGGTCCTCCTTTCTCTCCTTCTTCAGCCATATCTTGATATGAGAAACTTAAATGCTTTGCCCTTCTTATTTCTCTTTCATGCTTCTTAATGTCAGAGACTTCATCCTCAATAACTTCTTTTATCCTCCGTGTGCTCCTTATATTCATGCACCTGTAAGTCCATAAGTTTACGTATCAAAACTCTTAAATCAAAGTAATCTAAATTAACAAGATGCCAAACAATCAATCCTCAACAACGGGACCAAAAACTTATTGATGGATTGTAAAACCTATCTACTTGTTTTACGCTCAAAAATTACAAGTGAACGGGTCGTGACTTATAGTTAGAAAGAGCAGATATCGATGCCACAGGGATTGATGCCTAGACACCACTTAATTTATAAAAGACTTTGTTTAATAAATAAAATTTTTTGGTGAAATAAAACGAGAAAATTGAATTAAAATTAAAAGACTAATATAAATAATGGACAATACTACAATTACAAAAAGACTGAATTCAAGGATCTAAATGCTAGAGATTACTTTTTCCTTATTTTGTCTCCCTCATATTTTATTGATTGAATTATGTCTTACCCTAGATTTCTGAATGTATTAATTACCCTCTCTCAAGGTGTAATTATTTGTCCCTAATTGAATTGACGGGAATCGATTGAACGATCTCTCAACCTACCCAATGACTTTACGTATTCAACTAATTATTACACTACCTATGGATGATCAATTGACTAACTGAGATCTCTCTTCTAATTATTCAATTGACATAATAATTGCTCGTCTATAGGTCGCCAACTCTCATTGTACAATCCTACACCATTTTCATATCACTCACTCTCTCAATTTGTTGCAAGACGACAATTAAGAATAACAATTATCAAAGACACTTTATTCAATTCAACAAAACATTGGTTTTGACAAAATAATAAAAAAGCAATACCTAATATGAAATTAGGCTAACATAATCTCTATAACACTATCAAGATTCAAATAATCCATCTTTAAAAAGAAAGGAAGAGATTAAAATGATAGAAAGTGAATAAGAAAACTCCTTCTATTTTTTGCCAAAATCTGGAATTTTGGTGTTGATGTGCTATTTTGCCCAATCTTGATGATGTTCCTTGTTTTCAATCCTTCCTTGATGATCCAAAAATGTGCCCTTCATCCAAGGATGGTCTTTGTATAGGTAGGTTTCATCCCCCCTCAAGATGGAGGCTTCCTTCTCTTTTTATAGTCCAAAAATCCTAGGTTTAATAAAGCCTTGCATATTATTTTTGGTTTCAATTCCCACATCCGTGGTACAGGTAGAAACATTTTATCATGATTTCCCATGTCCGTGGGAATTTGCCTAATTCCCTGTAACACCCCACTCCCACTGGACCCGAACCCGATATTGATAGTGATATCCGAATCCGTGCCCCGCAAGAGTGGCGTGTCACATCACTTAACACTTAAACTTCGGTATACATTTTTTTTATCAACGATCATTAATTTGGGCCCGCTTTTTCTTTTTCAAAACATTTTGTTTACTTAAAATGAAAACGAAACACATCACCTTTTAATCAATGAAACATAAAGAACAGAAAGTTAATAACCAAACATTCACTTTGTTTTGTCATCATTTGATACAAACACAATAAAA
>JANZXR010030447.1:0-14511 GCA_027575705.1 Erythroxylum echinodendron | reverse complement strand
TATAAATAGGCTTAAGCTCTATGGAGCTAGTACTTCATGCTTAACCCTCTCTGTAAGAGTTATAGAGTTCTCTCAACTCATTCTGTGGAAACCGTTAGAGGCCGAACATTTGTGCGGCTACGGTAGTTGAAACGGATCAGTTTCAGGGACGGTTCGAGGGATACCGCAAGATAAAGATCAAGCTTTAGAATAAGGTATGAATTAAATTTCCTCTTTATTATGAGTTGTGTTAATTATTTTATAGAATTAAAAAATCTTAGTTTTCGAGAAATCAAAGTCACGGAAAAAAGTTTCGGGATTATTCTACTGTGGTCACGATCAGATCCCGACCTGATTTTCTAACAATTTTAACCGTTGGGGCCACCAACGATTTGAATGTGAACTTGAATACTCTATAATGTTTCTTATCCTGTAAAGACATGTTGACGTTAGAGAAACAAATGTACAGACATTCAGAGTGGGATTTCCATTAGATGAATCTATTGCATAACTAAAGAAATAATTATAATGTTGGTACTTTAAATGCAAATATTTAGCTACTGAATTCATTATAAAGAAAATAAAAAACTACTTAGTTTAGTAATGCAATTTGATTAAAATTGAAGTGTAAATATTGAAATAATTGTTACCTAAAAGTAAAAATTTCGTATTAAAAATCCCAAAAATAATAGTAATAGAATTTATATTTGTAACTGTGGTATCTTACATGATAAAAAAGTCAAGAAAATGTTTAACAAATTATGTTCATTTAAAATTTCGGAAGGAGAAACATTTTACCCAAAATTTGTAATTTTCATTACAAAAGTAATAAAATAAGATGATAATTAAATTAAAAGAAAATGATAAATTGCAGGATCTAGGGAAGAAAATGATAAGTTAAGGAATATAAAGTCAATGTGCATGCTGTTGAATATTTTATTTGGTTATCATTGTGCATGCTGTTGAATATTTTTAATTTGATTATTCATGGTAATGTAAAAGTTTATGAAATCACGATCTCCTCCAACAAAAAAGAGAAGAAGGCAAACATAACTAAAAGGGATACCGATAGCGTATGTGAAAATAAATTTTATGATGATGATAATTTAATTTAATTTGTAGGCTAGGATGACGTTGTTGCTACTTGCTAGTGGTATAAGTCAAGTGATTGTAATATAAAAAATAAGGTAGGAAATTTAAGCAAAATTAGTAAAATATGAATATATTTGATTGTCAATACAATTTTTTGAATATCTGTAAGTTTGTTAAGTGAAATGGTATAGAATTAATTTAGAAGCAGTTGAAGTACGTAGGTATTAACATGAGACTTGGCGAACTTTGAGAAATGAAGAAGTTTTGATGAAGAGAAACCTTTTGCTTCTCGTTATGTCTTTGTTTTAATCTAAATAACCCTTCTTAAAGGATCAAACGAAGGAAATTTATAGAGATGTGGTGTGATTCATGAGTGTTTCCAACAAAATCAAATAAATATGTAAAAAAGTCAATAAAATTAAAGTAATGAAATTTTATAAAAAGAGTGTAAAATTAAATAATTATTTAATACATACTCAATAAAATTAAGAATTTGTAAATTTTTAGAGAAAATTGATATAAACAGAATAAAGAGTATTCATGTCAAAAGTTTAATGTATTTAGTGTTATTATAAACTAACCAATTCAAATTATATACAATAATAAATAATAGAACATTGTTTTGTACTCAATTTAACAAGAAGTATAACAACTTATAATTATTTATTATTCATTAAATACCCTCTTTCCTACTCAATAAATCCTAAAATAAAACCTTGAAATATTTTGTTATCATTGAAAGAGTAAATGTATTTTCTTTTCCCACTCACCTACATCTTCTCTTTTTTGCATTTTATTTCCCTTACACTTTTGTTATGTTTCTTCTTCCTTCTTTTTGTTTGCTTATCAACTGGAATAAGTTTTCCAAATGAAAAGCTCTTAAATTTTTGGATTACAATGCTAATAACATGTTTCGTTAAAATTGAGTAGTGATTATGAAAATATTATGGTCGATAATGAGTTACTTAGGTTAGGCCTAATGAGTGGTGGATTGGGTTTGACTCAAAGTTTGATTGGGATTGAGTCAAGCGACCAAATTGTAGCACTCCACTCCCACTCCCACCCGACGCGTACACGTACACCCATTAGACTTTCGACACCTACCCAACAGAAATGGCTTGCTAACTATATCACTTTCACTAACTTATGGCATCATAATTTAAAACATAAGTCTCATGATCTCTATAGCATAAATTTCCTCATTTCATTTCATTAAACATAAGATACAATGCCGCATTACATATAACATCCATGTATATACAATATTGACAACCTATTAGAGTCTACAACTCTATCTACAAAAAATGCTACATATATGAGGAAATATTCTAAAGCTTAGTCTAAATCCTTTAGTCCAGCTGACCGACCTTTGATCCATGTCTTCTATCGAAAAGCTGTACTAGATCCCTTCTTAGTGGTCTTAGAAGCTAATTCGTCACTTTTGAACTTGAAAAGTCAACGTTATAATTTTGGTGAGTTTTGCTAACCCAACTGAGTAACCATCCTCGATGATTATAAACTTTCATATATTCACATAATTCAAATAATTCACATTTATCAACATGTAGCATCACAACATACTTTGATCATAAACTTTCTCATTTTTCAAATAATTCGATTCCACATTTCAATTTCAATCATTCAATCATATAATTCATATGTATATGCAATGTTTATGAGACTCACGTTCATTATTTCGTTGTTATGATCGAGTATCTTTTTCACTGTCCCGTACCTGTTCGATACCAGGTTTATTTATATTGTCCCTTATCTATTAGAGATACAGGACTCATTTTACATAGCGAGCTATAGGCTCTTACCACAGTCTCAGCTTTAAGCTCTTTTTCACTAGCGACTCCATTCATAACTACTTTTATCTTTCGTGCATTCATGTAATGAAATGCACCATGCGTATTCAATCATTATGCTCATTTAGTCACATTCACATTCTTTCTCATTCATAATTGTCATTGGACTTTTAGTTAGGAATTCAACATTTAAGTTGAGGAACAAGTAGTCAATCACATTCACATTCAAATAGGTCTTCCAATGTTTTATTAATGCATCAAACGCCTCAGACATTAAATGTACAGAAATTAGTTCATACAGATCACATAACAATTCAATACATAATTTAATGAACAACAATCATAGTTAGACTATCGTCGGTTACTCATAGTTTGCTCCAGATAGCTTATTGCCTTGAAGTCCTGGCAACGTCTGGAAGCGATTGCTCTAATTGCTCCTCTATATCATGCAACACATACATTTACACACATTACAACTTTGCATAATTAAATAAGTACTCATTTATGCACACACACACACACACACACACACACACACACACACACACAGATATATATATATATATATATGGATTATGTACAATGCATGCTCAATGACAATCCCAGGTATATTTCTTTAATACACGTCTAATAATCAATTAACATCATCTTTCTATCATTCTTTAATACCTAATACACTTTCCTTACTTTAACGCCTCATTCCTTAACCACTAGGCTCATTCAAGATCCCATTCAAGCCTAATTACATCATAGGAAAGCATTGATAAGTCAATAACTTATCTATGTACATGATTTGGGACAATAGGCATAACTTTCACTATGGACTTTGGATTAAGGTCATTCAAGTATAGTTTTGAAGAGGACTTCGAGTTCTACAACTTTTGTGAAGACCCAAAGAGATATATTGCCGTCTAAAGAGTTAAAATTTCTCATTTATGTAGGTGTACCAAGAATGTCCATCCAGCAGACATGTATGTCCCTCCAAATAGATATGGACGGAGTTGGAACACTAAAATTCTAGAGAAGGTTGGCCTAACAGACATGAAGTCTGCCCAACGGACCTTTACTTGCCAATTTCTAAATTTCCAGCTCCTACAATCACATTTAACACATCCTATGCATAACTTATCATTCCTACTTCAATTTCTCTTCATTCTCACCTCCATTCCAATTCAAAACATCCATAAAACACACCATACAAAATTGTTGATCATAATCACATAAATAGAACATCAACCATGCTTATACATTCTTCAACATTTCAGCACACATTCAACTCCATTGTCACCTTCCTTTATCTATAAACCATCATCCTAATTCTCCTCACTTCGAGACATTATATTATCACTTTCTTTCTCTTTTAACTCACTCTATTTCATCTCTCTTATAATTACTAACATCCACATTATTACACACCAAAATAAAACATGTTAATATCCACATTCATCGTCAATTTTCTGCACATGTTCAAATTCATTCTACCTTCATTTCACTTCTAACTTATCATTCTAATTTACATAATTTCAGGACACCACATTATCCCTTTCTTTAACCTCAAAATCATTTTAGTTCATCCATATAATAACTACCCAAAAATTTATGTAATTAAGCATTAAACATAAAACATGAAAACTCCCATTTATCTGTCAAATTTTATGCACTTCTTGTTACACCGTTTTAATGATCTTTCAAGTTCAAACTCATCTTTACAACAACTTATGAAATGTTAATCATCTTATATGCAAAAACAAGACATTCATATGCTCATTTCATCACTCACAATTCACACATATAAATTTATGCTCAAGTCATCAATCTTAAATTACTTAGCATATTAGTTTAATTTAACATTACCGATGATGATTAAAACATAACTTACTTCATAAGACTCCAAGTTCTTCAAGATCTCACTTAGCCTCAGCTTTCTTCTCTCACACGTGAATCATCATACAAAGGTTGGAGGTTGGGTCTTTAGTGAGAAATGAAGGAGAGAGCAAGATCGAAACAATAATTGATAGATGAAAGCAAGGTATAAAATTGATGGAAGTTTGGTGAATAAAAAAAATTGTGAAGAAGGATAATGAAGAAGGGAGTCATGAAGGAGATGAAGAAGATAACAAGTGAAAGAAAACAAATTCTTGCCTTTCACTAGTTAAATTTCGTATGAAACATGTGGGGAGTCGTAGTGACATATGTCACTGCCACTTGTCACTCAACTATGGTTCCATTTGGATCCTTTTTAACAACTAGTCTATTTAACTCCAATTTCTACTCCAATTGTCTCCCAATTTTCAATGCCATATTTCATTAAATCCTAATGTCATTTATAAAAATTTCCACTGCCATTTGACTCTTAATTCTACTTCTATTTATCAGTTGTCCTGCTACTTGGCATTTTTCCTAGTCTAAAAATACCCAAAAATTCTAAAAATTTCCTAAATTTCACTAAAAATTCTAAATTAGCACTAATCCACTCCAATTCAATTTTCAATACATATAAACCACAATTCATATAAAAAATAAAAATAATTCAATCATACCTGAAAAATGTCAATGAATGCATGTATAATCATTTTACTGTGTGCAAACAATAATATTCACCTGTGTGTGTATGCTATATTATGTATGAGCATAAAATGCACTTCCTAAACTCTTAATAAGCTCTCATATACAATATCCTAGGGTTCTAACCCTTATCATGGGATAATGGGATGTTACACAAATTCACTCTAATTATCCTAAAAATGACATCTTTTTAATTTTACTTGTCAATCTTTTTAATCTTTTCTAATTTAATCCCAATCTTCACTATCCCACGAGACTTAAGTTGCCTCTCAACCTTCATTTCCATGTTCACCATCACTTTGAGGTCGGTGTAATTGTGAAAATCAACCATGTTGGCTATTTCTTAGTTCAAACCACTCAAAAATCGAGGCATTGTGGCCTCGGGGTCCTCCTTATAATTAGTCCTTATCATTGTGATCTCTATCTCCTTATGATACTCCTCCACAGTCTGATTCCCTTGTGTTAGATGTTGGAGCCTTTGATGCATCTCTCGGTAGTAATAAGATGAAACATACCACTTCTTCATGATCGCTTACATTTCAACCCATGTACTTATGGTTTCCTCTATATTTCTTCTCCTAGAAATCACCAATTGATCCCACCAAATTAGTACATAATCAGAAAATTCAACAACTGCGAGTTTTACCTTCTCTTCCTCGAAAAAGTTGTGGCATTCAAAAATCATATCCACCTTTCATTCCCATTCGAGATAGAGCTCCGGATCATTCTTTCCTTTGAATGGTGGAATTTGCATCTTAATAGACCTAATGTCACTATCTCGTCTATCCCAAAAATCAGCTCGTTGAACTCATCCCTGTGGTCTCACATAATCCTCCTCGTCATTATATCCATATTATTCTAACACAATAGGAGCATGCTAGTTTCTAGGACCAGTGCGTCCCATTCGTGGTTCTTCGCGTGCGCTACACCTCAATTAGGCAATCTCTCGGGCTTGCCCCTCCATTTCGTCTCTATTCAAAGAAGAGCAGAGTTTAGGCATTTAGTCAACTGTTGGATCGCCTTTAAACTGGTGGCCTATGCCCTGCCCGATTGTTGGCCTTTCATGCTATCGTTAGACATACCTCCAATGAAAATTGTTCCTGTAAAGAAAAAAAATCACTAGCAAAATAACCTCACAAAACACTCCCTCATGTGTTTCACTCGAATTGAGAATACTCCCCTCATATGTCTTGGCTGCTCTAATGATCTCACCCTCTTGCCTTTTTCCTCTCGAATGCTCAACATTCATGTAGTGCTTCAGAAAACCTAACTCATTCCAATCAAGAAATCCAACAATGGCGCCAAGCTTTAGAACTCTTTTCGAAGTAATTTCAAGCAAGATAGGTCTAAAATTTCATCCAATTCAATTGCCAATCCTTCACATAAGACTTTCCAAAATAGCATACAGTAACACTTTTGGTTCTGCTATTTTTTTTTCATATTTTTTTCAGATTTTTTTCTGGACTTCTTTTTTTCTTTTTTTCAAGATAGGTCGAAAGTTTCAATAAAATAAATAAGAAGAATAATTGAAAACCCTAGGCTGAAAGTTAATTCACACTTGAATTGATGAACCAGCAATAATTGAATGGTGATGGGCAGGGGTTTCTTGAATTCCGATGGAGTTGAATAAGAATTTGCCTCCACACTAATGCTCTGATACCCAAGATGATGTGCGCACGGACGGAGATTAATCTTGATATAATCCAGCAGCCTTTAAAACAAACTAGATACGTAAGGTCTTTGATACTTTTCTAGGCCTTAAGGATTGTGATTGTCCAAGCAACTTAGACCAAGCAATAAACCAAGAAAATTGAACCAAAACAATATGCCACAATTGAGATTAATTGATAAGTAGAGTTAGGGTTCCTGGAATAATAAGAACATGAAGAAATCTCCTTACAAAGCTCTTAAATTATCAAAGTGTAACCCTAAAACTAATGTCAAGATAACTATTTATAGTCAGCCAAATAACTCAAAATTAGGCCAACATCTTGGGCCTAAATAGGTAAAATAATACTATCTGAATCATCTTAAAAACAGTAGGAAACAACCCAAAGTAAAAGAGGCCAAACAGTGCGCTTGGTTTGACGAGCCTGGCGTCTGATCTGCTAGGCGTTAGAGTGTACACCTGGGCTCGAGCCTAGCATGCTCACTTGTCAAGGGTTGCTCAGGCCTAGAACTTGGCTCAAACTGACAAACTGAATTTACGATCGAGAATCTTGATTCTTTCAAAGTCCATCATCAACCACACGAGCCATAAATAAATTTAACTCAGCCTTAAATCTTTTAAGCTCAGTATGAATTTTAGAGTTAGGAGGCAACATCAAGTCTCGATTAGCATTCCGTTGATTTTGGTGTCTGTCGTCATATTCGTCATGTGCAGCCTTGCTCACATCGGGTTTACTCCGTTGTAAAATATCTGCAACTGGAACTCTTTGGGTAGATTGTGATGTGGGCATCTCCTCTATAGATCTTTGTAACGTTCCCACGCTTCACAGATAGACTCCTTGTCACCTTGTTGGAAGTTTGTGATCTCCTTAATAATTTTGTGGTCTTTATTAATGGGAAGTATTTATCTAAGAAGGCTCGCACTAGCTGTTCCCATATCGTAATGTTGGCAGGACTTAGTGAATAATACCAAGTCTTCACTCTGTCCCTAAGTGTAAAAGGAAACATCCTAATTCTCACTGCATCTTTTGACATCTGATGATACCAAAAAGTATCAGAAATCTCGAGACAACTTACTATATGCATTTTTAGATCTTCATTTGCAAGTCCATAGAATTAGACGTTTGCTGAAGCATGTTTAGGAGGGATGGCTTGATTTCAAAGGAGACCACTTGAACTGACAGTCTAGCCACTCCTTAGTTCGTAGGATTGAATCCTGGCCTAATAAAATCCATAAGGGTCCTCTGTTATTACTTGCCAGGGTTAACCTCTTGATCCATGTTTCTTTGGAATTCTTTGGCCATTTGTATTTTTTCGGTTTCTTCTTCTTCTTCTCACCGTGCTTTCCTAAAGATTCTTTCTAAGTGTGTTATGTCTAAATCAGACGTCTCAATTGTACGACTCTTACCCCTTGTGACTCTTGTGTTCACACAAGAGTACGAATCCTAAGTAAAATGAATGAAAGATAATAACAAACCTAATGCCTTAAATTATATAACTAAATTGCCTTCTTGGATAACGACACCAAAAACTTGTTCTATCAAGGTTACATGCTCTAAGTTTCAATATTTTTAACCTTGGTAATTACTGTAAGCGCACGGGTCGTTCGTGTAGTAACTAAGGTGTCGATCCTACGAGGAAGGAAACTAGTCCTAAATCTAATGGTAGCTAAATCACAAACCTAGCAACTACTGCAGAAAATTAAATCAATTGATAATTGGATATGAAAATTGAAAGTGCTAAAAGTAACAGAAAAGCAATCACACAACCAAATCCAAAATCAACCTAGAAATCACCAAGTGGGAGAAAGGAGATTTTAATTCGAAATTAAAGAAACTCAACCAACTATGCAATTATTGACTAGACGGTCCTAGGGTGAATTACTCTCTCTCAAGTTATAATTCTTAACCCTAATTTATAAATCCTAATTAAATTTATGGGAATTTTGATCTCTTAATTCACAATCGACCCAAAAACTAAATTACATCTAAAGTTGTCCACTAACGTACCAGGAACCTATGCTTAATCTCTTGTTACACGATTCTACCGATTTGAGTTAATCCTTTACCTATCAATTCACCTAACTCTCGTTATCCCAAATTGATTATTTCACTTACCTCACCCTCTTGGTCTATCGCCAAGTTATTAAGAACAGGACTTAAATCACAATCCAACCAATAAAAACACAATCAAATAAACTTCATTAATCTTAATAATCAAATCCAAATGTGAGTTTAGACATCAACTCAACATTCAACCAAACAAATCTCAACACCTATTTCAATTCTATACATGAATAAAATTGAAATAACTAAAATACTATGGGGAATCGAATTTGGAATGGTGATAGTGGGAAACCTCCTATTCTGGGAAGTACTTCGCGTCAAGCTCTTCACTGTGTCTCTCTTTCTTATCTTTGTATCCTTCCTCAATCCCTCAGTGTTAACCTAGCTTTTCTCTTAAAATTGGATGGAAACTTTTTTGTTAACTCTTCACTCTCTCTTTTTCCAGACTCTCCCTTTCTGGCTGTCCATCATATTCTATTTATACCTTTGAGGCTCTAGGTCAAAGTTAGGGTCAAAACGGTCAAAAAATTCATCCAAGACTTAAGTTTTTCTGTCAGCCTAACACAGTGCATGATCGTGGCCCTGCTTGCCACGATCGTGGCTGACACTTTTTCCTTTCTGTCCCGATTGTGGCCTAAAGTGCACGATCGTGGCCTGACTCAATGCTCTCTGTCACAATCATGGTTCCTAGTGCACAAACGTGGCCTAACTGCTTCTGATTCTTCTTTTTCTGTCACGATTGTGGGTAATGTGCACGATCGTGGCCTGTGCCTTTTAGTCTGAAACACTTTAAATCTTCACCGTTCTTCCCTGTTACCATGCAACACTAGCACACATGTTAAGGTACCTTAAAAATATACAATTTAAGCTCAAAGATTCAAACTAACCCATAAAAACACTTAAACACAAAACTAACCTAATTAAACCCTAAATGCATATGAAACACTTGAAATGGCATTAAAATACTTATCAAATCTAACCCTAAAACATAATGAAAATCACAACTATCAACATTCCCACACTTAAACCCTGGCAGGCAACAACAGAGGACCCTCATGTATTTTATGAGGCCAGGATTCAATTTTGCAAATTAAAGAGTGGCTAGACCGCCTGTTCAAGCGATTTCCTTTGAAATCAAGCCAAACCTCTTGAATATGCTTCAGAAAAACGTCGAATTCTACAGACTTGCAAATAAAGATCCGAAAATGCATATAGTGAGTTTTCTTAAGATTTGTGATGCTTTTTGGTATCATCAGATGTCGGAAGATGCAATGAGAATTAGGCTGTTTCCTTTTAAACTTAAGGATAGAACGAAGACTTGGTATCATTCACTAAGTCCTGCCAACATTACGATATGGGAATAGCTAGTGCAAGCCTTCGTAGATAAATACTTCCCATTAACAAAGACCACTAAAATTATTAAGGAGATCACAAACTTCCAACAAGGTGACGGGAAGTCTATCTATGAAGTGTGGGAGCGTTACAAAGATCTGTAGAGGAGATGCCCACATCATAATCTACCTAAAGAGTTCCTTCTATAAATATTTTACAATGGAGTAAACCCACTTACTCGAGGCACCATTGATGTAGCGTCGAGAGGATCGTTAATGAGAAAGACAGTCGACGAAGCAGAAGAGCTAATGGAGGAGATGGCTAGCAATAGATATTTATAGGCTAGTGAACGTAGTAGGCAACCTACTACTTTTAGGGAACAGAAGGGAGTTGTCGCTGTCGATTAAATGACATAAATGCAAGCTAAGATCGATAGTTTGACATAACAAATCTAATATAAAGGGGTCATCCTCAACTCTAGTGAAGGTTGCGCAATTGAAATGTCAGCTATGCGGCCAATTGGATCATGATACGATGGACTGCTATCTGATGAGAGACGATAACCTAGAGTAAGTACATTATATGGGAGCACAATTTGGACATGGAGGGGGTGATAATCTCTACTCCAATACCTATAACCCTGGGTGGAAGAATCACCCAAACTTCTCCTGGTCCAATAACAACAACAGAGGGTAGTTCAGACCCCAAGGATAATCGATTTTCCAACAAGAAAAAACAAGCTCGATGGATTCGAAGTTGAACAGAATTTTGGATAAGATAGGAGGAATGGAGGAAGCACACAAGAGACTCGAGAGTGAATTTGAGTAAGTCATAAAGAATCACGCTTCATCTATCCATAACTTAGAAGTTCAAGTGGAGCAGCTTATAAGAAATGCTAGAACTCTTCCAAGCAATACTGAATCGAAGCAAAAGGAGCGTATCATAGTTATAAGTCCGAATAAAGACAAGGAGCTAGAAAAGGTAGACACCGAAGAAAGTCAAGTAATTAAAGACAACCTTCTAAGTGAGATTGTTAGCAAATCGGTACAATTAACTTGACGAACATTTCCGCACTAATTCTTTGCTAAAAGGTACTTATATGCTAGAAAGGAGGAAGCAGAAACGTTACAAGAAATTGAACTAAACAAAATCAACGAGGTGACGGAATGGATACATGCTAATTAAAATTACAAGAATCTGTCACAGAGAGAGAGGAGGAACAAATGTTGGAAACCGTGCCCAATATGATGAAGAAGGGTGATCTAGGGGACTTTTTCATCCCCTGTAGTATCAACAAGATTATCATAGATAGGGCATTCGTAGACTTAGGCGTAAGTATAAATGTGATGCCTTACACTCTTAGTTTTAAATTGGGATTACGAGAGCTAGTGCCTATAAAGTTTTTAGTTAAGACAACCGATAGAACTTTGCTCAGACTGATAAGGATTATACATGATGTGCCGATCAAGGTAGGTAATTTTATCTTTCAACAGATTTCTATATTTTGGATATCAGTGAAGATGAGGATACTCTGATGATTCTTGGACAACCATTCTTGGCCATTGTGGGCTTAATTATCGATGTAGATGGGGTGAACTAACTCCATGAGTACGGAAAGAGTAACTGACTTTAAAAGTGACTATTAGAAAGTATGAAGCTCTTTTAAATCCAGTGGCTCGCAACAAACATGAATCTCGAGGAGAATGGGAACACATTGAAAATGCTTCAAAAATTCTTCCGAAAGAAGTGCTCGCCTAGGAGAAGGTGAGGTAAAGAAAACTCCAGGGAAGGTGGAAGTCGCAATATGGTAGCATACATTCAGACTTTGAGATTAATAATGATGCTACCATCAAATCAATCATTCCAACCAGTGAACTTAAAACGAGCATCAAGCTACCGACGTTAAAAGAAGCGCTGCATACGAGGCAACCCATGGAAACGAGGGAGACAAAATCGAGTAGCAGACTTTGGAGCTTCATTTTCTATTTACACAGGACGAAGATATTCATTTCCATTCCCTTCATTCTAGACAAATTTTTGTGCCTAAATACTTTGATTTTGATACATTGATAGAATAGAAGTGCGAGAGCTGATAGAAAATCTAGCTGAGAGGATCCAGTTGGGTTAATTCCTCAAATTCCAATTCCCGGTTTATAAGGAGCTGACCCTAGAATTTTTCACATCCTTGACCTTTGACCCTAAGAACCCTTAAAGAATTATGTTTCTGATTGAGAGGGCGAGTGTATGAGCTAACGGTAGAGATTATGTATGACATATGCGTATTTCCCAAATCCACCATTGTCGAGCAACATGATGACTTTTATGCCTCCCAATACTAGCATGAGCTCACTGGCATGGAGCGTTTTTATGCTAAAAATGCTCATAACAACATCATATGCTCCCATTAACACTTACTGCTGCACGAATTTATGTGTCAGTTGGTCTTTGACAAATTAGAGACCAATAAGTGTTCCACCAAGAAATTGTTCCTATTGTGGTGCATGAAGCACAATATTCCGGCATGTACATCCATGCATGTGCTAAATGCTTTTACTATAGTTTCGCGAAAGCAGACCAACCATCTGGGAATGGGGTGCCTAGTTTTCACCATTGTAGAACATTTCGTTGTGGATCGGAAGGGGCTAACAGGGCATTTGACTAAGTTCCTTGACCACCATCATCTATTTCTGGCAGAGATCATTCATTCCACCAACATAAGTCTGTGGGAAATAAATGAAAAGACACATGTGCAAACCAGTATGGGTTAAGCAGTTTGAGTTCTGCTGCACCTCGGCAGGCAAAGGACTCAACAAGTGAGGAATCAGAAGAAAAAGAAGAAGAGGACCAACGCTGGACCAAGGCTTTGGACACAATATCCAAAACCAACAGAACATTAAAGGAAGTGGTGTGTATTCAAAGACGCTAGAGCCGAGAGATCCACCGACTCCATCGGTATTTTGAAGCTTAGGATATCCAATAACCACCTCCTACACCATCACCATCTCCATCTCCTCAGGATCCAAACCTAATCCAAATCTTATTTTTCTCCATTTCTTTTGTTTTGTGTTGTTAATTTTCTTTTATTTTTATTTTTATTTTTCTTGTTATCATTAATGTTATTTGTCTTTTATTATTTTAATTTTATCCTTTTATTTCGTTTATGTATTTGTCCTGTATGTTCCTTCTCACATTGAGGACAATGTGTTGTTCAAGTATGAGGAGGACTTATGTGTTTTTTTATTTTGAATGTGATTTTTCATACCGTATGATAGTATTAAGTTGCATGGTATGAAGTGTGTGAATGCTTCAATGGCCTAAATTGAGTAAAGTTTTTTTATTTTTGGACATATCTTATTAGGTTGTGAATAATTATTAGCTTGTGAAATTAGTGAATTAGGGGGCCTATGCAATAAATATACATCCTAATAAGGACTTAGTGTTGGACCCCATTACCTAAGTCCAACTCGCATGCAGCGTATCCTAAAACGTGAGTTATTCTCCGAAAGAGTACACCTTATCCATTATCGTGATTCAGGGTGGTGAGCATAACTTTTACGATAGACCTCTAACTCAGGGTTTCTTTAGTTAGATTGAAAGAGAATTGCAAGTACTACAGCTTTCATGAAGACCTCAAAGACCAACTTTGTCTCTTGATGGTTCGAAATTGGGACAGAAGATATGCGTGAACAGTGTCACAGAAGAAGTCTGGAAACACAGACGATGTCTTTCAAGTGTCATATCTTTCTCTAGGGGAATCGGTTTAGGGTATTATTTATATGGTTGGAAAGATGATTTCAAACTCCATAACTTTCATGAAGACCTCGAAGGTCAATTCTAACTTCTGAGGGTTCAACATTGGGACAAAAGATACAAGGTGAACGGGAACATAGAAGATGCACTTCAGTACTTCTTAACTCCTTCTTATAATCCTTATTCCTTAATCTATCCTCTGTGGTTGACTTTTATCTTCTGGGTTGACCCTCTATCGACTGAGAATCTAT
>JANZXR010030437.1:0-14512 GCA_027575705.1 Erythroxylum echinodendron | reverse complement strand
TCTGATCAATGAAAGGTAAAGGAAAATGATCTTTCCTGGTGGCATCATTCAACTTCCTATAATCTATGCACATTCTCTACCCAATTACCTTTCTTGTGGCTATTAATTCATTTTTCTCATTTTCAACTACATTGGTGCCTCCTTTCTTTAGCACCACATGCACAGGACTAACCCAACTAGAATCAGAAATTTGGTAGATAATACCTGCATCTAGAAGCTTTACTACCACATCTTTCACTACCTCCCTCATGTGTGGGTTAAGTCTCCTCAGGGGCTACACTATCTCCTTGCTTCCATCCTCCATGAAAATATGGTGTGTGCAAAAGGAAGGCTTATACCCTTGATATCTGTAATGGACCACCCAATGGCCTTTTTGTGGTCCCGCAGTACCCTCAACAACTACTCTTCCATGGTTCCTGACAAAAGGAAATGATAACTAGTAAGTGCTCAGGTGGGTTAAGATAAACGTACTTCAAATGATTTGGAAGAGGCTTAAGGTCAAGTGAAGGCAGCTCTTCAATTGAAGGCTGTGGAGATAGCTTAGCTGGATGTTGGAGAGGCTTGTATGCTCTACAATGTGTCCAAAATTCCTGCTCGAACTCAACTTTAATATCCTCCAACTCTTCTTGCAATTCTTCCCCTAATTCTTCAATCATTCCTTGCGCTCCCCCTTATAACAATTATGCACAATCAATAGAAGAATTATCAACATCAAAAGAATAAATATCAATAAAATGGAAGGAGTCAAGAGTATAAGGATGCTTCATAGCATTGAACACATCAAACACTAATTCTTTATCTTGAAGTCTTAAGATGAGCTTTCCACGTTACACGTCAATGATGGTCCTTACAGTGGCCATGAAAGGTCTCCCAAGAATGATGGGGATGTCTCTATCTTCCTCTATGTCAAGGACTAAGAAATCCACTGGAAAGATGAACTTCTCGACCTTGAACAATACATCCTCAATGATTCCCTTCGGATAAGTAATGGACCTATCTGCCAGCTGAAGCGAAATATTAATGGGTTTGGGCTCTGCCAATCCTAACTTCCTGAAAATAGAAAAAGGCACTAAGTTAATGCTTACACCCAAATCATTAAAGCCCTATCTATATGCATTTCACCAATAACACAAGGAATAGTAAAACTCCATGGATCCTTAAGCTTCGGTGGTAACTTTCTTGACAATATGGCCGAACACTCTTCATTCAGCTTCACCGTGGGATACTCGTTAAGCCTCCTCTTGTTAGACAAAATTTCTTTTAAAAACTTAGCATAAGAAGGCATCTATGCTATGGCCTCAATAAAAGGAATGTTTATATGCAGCTCTTTAAACATATCAAGAAAATGACCAAACTGCTTATCTAATTACGTACCTTTCAACCTTTAAAGATAAGGGATCCAAGGTCTTATCAGATGTGTGATGGGGTTAGAAAATAACCTTGGATGATCCTCTTTTGAAGATGATGCTTCCTTAGCCTCTTTGCCACTCTCCCAACTCTGATCTTCTTCACTCTTTTCCACCTCTTTGTCCCTCTGCTTCTCCTTAACTTCTTCAAGCTGTCTGCCACTCCTTAATAAGATTGCTTTTGCATGTTCTCTCAGGTTGGCCTCAGTAGTGCTGGGCAATGAGCCTGAAGGTCTTTCATTTAACAAACTTGCAATCTGGCTTATCTGATTCTCCAAATGTTTGATAGAAGATTCTTGGTTCTACATCCTAAACTCAGTAGTGGAAACATACTTCAAGAGTAGCTCTTCGAGATTATATTTCTCTGTTGGCATAGGATTAGGAGCCTTGAAACTGAGAGGTGGTTGTCTCTGAACATTGGATGATTGTGGTTGTGCCACCTGATTTTTACGCCAAGAGAAATTTGGATGATTCCTCCACCCTGAGTTGTAGGTATTAGAATATGGGTCCCCTCATTGGCTGTTATAATTACCCACATAATGGGCCTCTTCCGTATCTTGAGCAAAAGAATTCCCATCTGGACACTCAGAAGATGTATGGGAATCTCGACCACAATGCTCGCATATGGCATAACTCCTCAATGAAGAACTAGCTCCTCCTTTCACACTGCGCATCAAATTATCCAACTTTTTTGTCAAAACATCCATCTGAGCTAATAAAGCCACTGTATTGTCTACTACACAAGCTCCTGTAGGTCGTCTGGGATGCCTTTCTGTATGATACTGAAAGCTGCTAGTGGTCATCTCATCAATCAACCTATAAGCCTAATCTGGTGTCTTTCTCATCAAACTACCTCCTACTGTAGCATCTATGGTACTCCTGGTTGAAGGGGTCATTCCTATATAAAAAGTGTTAACTTGTTGCCACGTGGAGAACCTATGACTAGGACACTGTGTCAACATATCTCGAAATCGCTCCCACACTTCATATAGACTTTCATTTTCATATTGGGTGAAGGAAGCGATCTCATTCTTCATCTTTGCAACATTGGCAGGAGGGAAAAATTTAGCTAGAAATAATCTCATCATCTCATCCCATGTAGTAATTGATCCCGACTGCAAACTGGCCAACCATACTCTGGCCTTATCCCTTAAAGAAAATGTGAATAGTCTTAATCTTACCGCATCATTCGACACTCCATTCTGCTTGAACAAATTACAAATATCTAGAAAATTCTCCAAATGGGTGTTTGGATCCTCTAAACTGAGATGCTCTCACCATGGATGTAATGCTGTGAGGAATCTCAAAACTCGCAACTGTGATCGTCGGCCTTATAATAGGAGGCATGGGTCTATTATTGTGTCCTATAGTCAAATCCATCATGGTCAATTCCCTTCTCTCTTCAAAACATGCTATCAGCCCCTTATCTTGTTATTCCATCTCTACAAACTGCCCTCTTTTAGTCCTTTCTTCTGTGTTACTATTTCGAGCCAATCTAGTTTCCTTATGCAATCTTCGAGCAGTTTTTCAATCTCAGTATCAAGTAGCAAATTCTCGGACTTTTGACTACGAATGAGCATAAACAAAATAGAATAAATAAATAAATCAAAATAATAATAACAGAGCTATATATAGAAAATAAAACACTGCTGAAGTAATGCAATTAAGCAAACAATTAAAATACGCTAATAAATAACGAAGCAAGAATTAAATCTGAGATAATTAATACCGTCTAACTTTATGACTCACAATAAGGAATTTAGTCCCCGATAACGGCACCAAAAACTTATTGCGGTCTAAACAAAACAATATAAATTATATTATATTTAGACCAACTAGAGGTAAGTGCACCCCATTGACAAGTAATATAAAACGGTAAGGACCAGAAATCATAACCAAGGGAATTTCAACACATAAGGTAATTAAATTAAATGGTGAAAAATTACTCGGACGATCAAGAATTGATTGATTTGAAAATAAAATAAAATAAAGTAAGCAAATCAAGGAAATATGAAAAATGCAAGGTATGAATTAAAATGACTAGATTTAATCAAATTACAGAAATCAGTTAAGGTATTAGATTTCAATTGGATTAGACACTAAAAATTGTAACGGTGAATTGATCTAGGAATTACTTCACTTAAGCAAGTTGAACCCAATGTTCATGGGAATTGCCTTTTCTTTTAAATCCGAGTCACCCACTTAGTTCATAGATAATTTGGAATAAAAGGCGTTTAATACAAGAAGCCTAAAACTAAGTTCGTTAATCCTAGATATCCTCAGACAAGATCCTAAGTTTGGTCTACACTTTAGTCTCAAGTATGTCACTTGATTAATTTTCCGACAAATTAAATCCCATTGGTTATGGCATTTAATCATCTAAGGTCTTAATTTAGTTGAGCAAGCTAAATTAGAACTAAATATGCATTCAATCAAGCAAAAATCAATACAACAAAAAATTATCCTAATCTAATATCAATCTTAACCTTAACCGAAAAGATAAATTTACTCACGCATATTCATCAATGTAACATAAATTATGGTCATTATATATGTTTTCATTGATTAAATCCACATAATTAAAATAAATGAGGAATAAAATATGAATTAAGAACACCCAATGTTAAGTTTTCTCCCGCTACTGTAGTTGCTTGGCCAACTTCGTTTCTCCTTTCATGCCTCCAGCTATATTACTTCAACTTGTTCACCAGTGGAAGGTTCAACGTAGCTGCTTCAATGTCTTCATGTCTTCATTTTTCATCCCCCTCAACTCACGCATAAACACATTTCTTCACAGCACCAGCTATCACATTCTTCTCCACCAACTGTCTTCAATGTTTTATCTCCACCAACTGCTTTGTCACGTTGCTTTCTTGCCACCAGGTGTCTTCGGCTCATCTTGCCACAGCTGTTATAGCGTCCTTCAGCCACCACTAGCTACTGATGTTTGAGTGGTTGTAACGTCTTGAGAGCTAGTGTAACGTGAGTGATGGAGTTGGTGAGTGTATGTTCGGTGGGGGTTCTATGTTCAGTCGGTGATGGAATAGTGTTAGTGCTCTCCTTTTTCTAGCTGGTCATGAACACTCCTTATTCAACGTTTTTGTTCGTTCCTTTTTATGTCCAGCACCATTTGTTGTTCACGCCTAGCTTCTCTTCACGCACTCTCCAATCAATGTTTTTTTCTCCAGCTGCTTACCTGATTTGTTGTTTGTTCTTAGTCCACTTGCGCTGCCTCTCCAGCACCACCATAGCTCTCCTTTCTTGTTTTTCTTCTGTTCTCTCTACACAGCCCACTCCTCATTCCTTGATTGCCGCCTCTCTTTTGTCAGTTATGTATTGTCAAAGTCCATCATCTCATGCTCTCTGGCTATCCTTTTCCCACTCCTTTTTAATTTATCATCCATGCAAAAACCTCTATTCTTTGTCTTCCAAAACATTAATGTTTTAGGTGGCTAAAACATTAAAAAAAATTTTACCTAAACTCCTTTGAAAGTTTTTCTTATGGTATTAGATGTTCCAAATCAAATGTGCCAAAAATCAAAACAAATAACTCTTAATTAATGTAATTTAAACATTAAATGGACAAAAGCTTAGCAAATTATATATCAAAAATGAATATAAAATGCTCATTAGTAGTTATTGAAATGGGTTTAACGTTACTAGCTTAAGCACAATTACCCCTCATATACTAGGTAGATGCTTTTCAAATGGCAGTTTATCTCATCAACAGGTTACCAACGCCCATACTTGAAAGGTTAACTCCACTATTTCAGCTCTATGGCATAGAACCTAAGTATAAAACCCTACAGCCTTTCGAATGTGCATGTTATCCTTGCTTAAAACCATACAACGAGCAAAAGTTTCAATACCACAGTCAAAAATGCGTTTATCGTGGACTAGTTCCTCAACATAAGGGATCAAGATTTCTCAGCTCCTCAGGAAAAATATACATTTCACGACATGTTGTATTTGATGCTTAACTCTTTCTATGCACTGAAGGATTCTTAAATCGACGAACGACATCTACTGAGAATGAATACATTATCCCTTTGATTATCACTCCATATAAAGAGAACACCCATAATCTCCAAAATAACAATGTTAAAGAATCTTTTAACACTAAACAAGTTGATGTAATAAATAATTCTCCAACAGCTATACTCTCCTCATAGGAGCCTCATTCATCAAGACACTAGTGTTCAACAGATGAATTAAGCCCAAGTGAGCAAAGCAGAAATAAAGAAGAAGCAAGACCTATCTAAACAAACACACATCCAATGACCACACGAGCAAAGGATGGAATACACAAACCCAAATACCTATTTGTTGGGTTGCTTCACTTAGCAAAATCTGCCCATTTAGCTCAGTTCGTAGAACCTCGAAATGTCATAGATGCCCTAACCTCACTGCACTGGAAACAAGCCATGACTGATGAATTTACAACCCTTCAGCGAAATAAGACATGGATTCTTGTTCCTTACATCGGTGCACAGAAGCCGGTTGATTGCAAATGAGTCTTTAAAAACAAACTTAAACCAGATGGATCCATTCTCAAGCACAAATCCAGACTTGTCGCAAAAGGATTTTAGTAAGCATCAGGAATTGATTATGGTGAAACATTCAATCCCGTAATAAAACCAACAATAATCCAGATAGTGCTCATCATTGTTGTCACCTACGGCTGGGAAATTCAACAATTGGACGTCAATAATGCGTTCCTTAATGGTATTCTTCGAGAAAATGTTTACATGCATCAACCGGAAGGATTTTGTGATCATCAACGTCCAAATCTTATATGCAAATGATGAAAGCAATTTACAAACTCAAGCAAGCACCTCGTGCTTAGTTCGATCAGTTGCGACTGACACTATTAAGCTAGGGATTTCAGAATGCTAAAAGTGATATTTCACTTTTCTTCTTAAACACAACAAAGCTCAAGGTTTTCATCCTCATATATGTCCATGACATAATAATCACAGGTAATGATCCCAACTACCTAAAGTCTCTAATTCTGAAGCTACACAACTTATTCTCTCTAAAAGATCTTGGTCCCGTATACTATTTTCTTAGGATAGAAATTTGCAAAGATAATATTGGCATTCATCTGAGTCAAGCTAAATATACCTTCGACATCCTAAAAAGATTTAACGTGATGAATTGTGCACCAGTACCCACTCCTATGGTCACTTATCGTCAGTTCACTAAAAATGATGGAAAACCCATGCAAGAGCCATCTCTCTATCGACAAGCTATTGGATCTCTTCAGTATCTTACTACCACCAGACCTGATATAGCCTACTCAGTGAATAAACTTAGCCAGTTTCTATCTCAACCTATTGACATTCATTATCAAGGAGTAAAATGCATTCTCAGATACCTTAAAGGTACTTGTCATCTAGGTCTACGCATCAAGCCCTTTAAAACTCTTCAAGTGACTGCATTCATTGATGTAGATTGGGCCACAAGCATTGACAATTGAAAATCCACGGCTGGTGTTTGTGTATATTCTGGAAATACATTGGTCTCCTAGAGCTCCCATAAGCAAATAATCGTTTCTCGTTCAAGTACGGAATCTGAATATCAAGCTCTAGCAGATGGTGGAGCTAAGGTTGAGTGGATCTGATCATTACTGTCAAAACTTGGTTTAATCTTACAACAGCCATCTATGATATGGTGTGATAACCTCAGTGCTTGAGCTCTTGCTTCAAATCCAGTACAGCATGCACGCAGTAAACATATAGAGATCGACATTCATTTTATTCATGATCTTATACGTTCGAGGTTTATCAACATTCACTATATACCTTCATCTCGTCAAGTAGCAAATTGCTTTACCAAGGAATTAACTCACTCTCTGTTTACTCAAAACGGCGCCAAACTTGGACTGGTTTCAACACCCTCTCGTTTAAGGGGGGAATGTTAGAACAGATGATTAATTTACGTTGTAATATTCCTTCCGTACATATTGTATCATTACCCTACACGTGTATGGTTACAACTAGTCTAACCCTCTGTCATTTATCAAACTCTGTACTTTTATAATAATATCCAAAGGCATGAGCACTGTGTTGGTGTGTGTGCCTATCATCTTCTTTCATTACCCTATCTTTCTAACTCAATATCAACATGATAATAGACTTCAATTCAAGATATGATTCTTTTTCAACTAGAAGATTATCTATATGGCTTTTGAATCCAAGTCATTATCTAATTAATATCTTATATGTCCAATTAATAAATAATGCCAAAACTAACTACTTAGATATATAACATATATTCTAACATCTAGTTTGGAGTTGGTTTTCCACTTTTTGCAAATAATAAGAACATGATGTTGCTATTACGAGAAGAAGGGTGAAACATGCACTTCATGAAACTTTTCAATGACAATAATAATCCAAGTTATCTTTTAATTTTTAAAGACGACAAATTGATTCTTTTTCATTTTAACTTTTAGATTTAAGAAAAAATTTAATTAAACTATTTTGTATTCAGAGATATTAACATTAATAATGTAGGTATAATATTATATACATTTTTAAATGTTGGTTTAATTCTTTTCAATTATAGAAAATTGACTTGGAACTACTTTGAAGTGAATATGTAGAGGAATATTACTAAAAATATTTTGAGAGTAAAAAAATGCAAAACATAATTACATTATGTGACATAAAGATCATGTTAAAATTAGATTTTACTCTCAATGTCACGAATTCTTAAATTAATTTTTATTTTCAATTTATTAAATATTTTATTAAGGTATCTGTTTTAAATACTTTCTAAACTCTACAATTCTTATTATTTTAAGGGACAATAAAAGTATGCCTCATACTTTTATCAATGCAATGAAAACGACCCAAAAATGTGAAAGTTTATATAATTTAGATTATGCTTAGGTATTGTGCTTCATATGAAATATACAGTAATTAAAAGTGATTTATGTAGCAACATTCTAACTACATAAGGATATGTTTTAACCTGTATGGAAGTTATTCAATAGTTTGCCATTGTTATGTCTGTCCATATAACATGACTCTTGGATAGACAATTTGGTCACTGATTGACATAACCGTGATAACTCCTGAATAACTCTTAAAATAGTTGTCACTACTTTAGTCCGTCATGGGTTGAGGCATTTATGGACTCTTCAAAATCAATGTGTTGCATTACCAATAAATTGGTACGGTTGCACATAAATTGTCAAGGTCAAATAATTGTTGAATACAAGTGGTGCCTTCATCAAATTACCAACACGCAAATAACCTCTTTATTGGGGCATGTCCCTATTATGCCTTAGTTTTATTGGATAATTAAGTAGCAAGGATCAATCTTACTGCCAAGTTCATCCGAAGTACAACAACGTCTTACAAACCTCCCTTACTTAAAAGAAGTTGACATCCTCGTTTAGAGGTTTTTGAAGTACACCTTCATCTTATTTTCAAACTATTGAAGGGAAGTATCTTTCGCTTATTTTACTTTTGTTGCATCCAGCCGTTTTCACTGTAAAATGGATTCTTTCCATTAACTTTTTGTGTTATTCCAACAAATGATGATTAAGGATATTGTCTGTCATCATCAAACTGGTTTTTCTATGGATCGTCAATTTTTTTTTGCACTATAAGAGCAGCACATTTAGGCTTACTCTTTTCTGGCCTTGTTTCATCGAACCTGCGCAAAAAATTAAAATGCAAGGTAAGGTTAACTTTTAACCTTTTCAACATCTTTAAGTGAAATGCCACATTATTTATTTTCTTCGTAACTTCAAAGAAACCATCACACTTAAGAATTAAACTCCTACGTATTATATACGCATTGATCTCCTTTAAAATTTGAGGAAGTGAGTTTTAGTGACGCCTGAATTCCAGTGGTCGTTACTGGTGATAAGGATATTTCTTCATTCGACAAATAACTTTTCAGAAAGTATCTTTTGCGTCCTCTAGCATTTATTACTTATCTCTAGTAAAGTTATATGCAATTGGAAACTTTCCTCCCGTCTTCTTTTTTGACAGTTCTAATGGAGTAAGGGGTTGTTTGGCTAGATACCACTTAAATGGACTCTTTGCTATGGAGGATAACATTAGGATTATAATATGATAACATTAGGATTATACAAAATTGAGCATTTCCTAATAAATCCAACCAGTTTTATTGGCTAACCCTCACATAGTACCTTAGATAATCCTCCAACAAAACATTGATTCTTTAGGGGCCGTTTGATTCCACTTCTGTTTTTCTGTTTTTGTTTTAGTTTCTGTTTTCTGTTTTTGGTTTCTGTTTTTTTCCTTAAAAAAACATGTTTGGTTGAGATTTGTAATATAAAAACTGAAAAACAAAAACTTGTTTGGTTGAGATTTGTAATAAAAAACTAAAAACAATTCTATATGCCATTACTATCTACGAATAAGTCTGATAACACTCATTTATCACTCACTATTCTATATGCCATTACTATCTACGAAGTGCTTCTTCTCTTTCCACAAACCGGCTCGTCCACTACATATTTATTTACGAGTGCGAAGCAACTAGGTTCTGGAGCGTCGCTTCTCTCATCATTTCAGTCTGGATGATGGCGTTGGTGGCAGGTCGGAGATCCACATTAAACCCTTACTCACCTTGGTTTGTTCCGGTGGTTTACCAGCAAGTGCAGGATTTCTCACCGAAGTGTTGGGAGCTTGTGAAGACTTCAACATCGTTTCGTGACTTTTGGTTCAGTCAACATCCAAAGGGCAGCTTTGAAGACGATGAGATGGATTGGAGTTTCTGGGTATCGAAAGTGCAATTGAGAGACGAGAGGATATGAAGCCACGAGTATCGGTGACAAGAGAGTTCTAGTTTTTGCAGACTAAAGTCAACTTTGCAAGAGATGGGATTGGTAGCTTCAACAAGATTAGGTCCATCAATTCCTGAGGGAAGAGCCTAACATGGTTTGCATTTTGCTTGTTAATCCGAGAAGCTTTTGTGCTTATGTGCAAACAACAGAGTAGAAACCAACTTCTATACTACTTAGAATAGTGTTATTGTTTATCACGTTGATTTAAAAGATTTCAGGTTCAACGTTTTATTAAAAACAACGTCATTGTTTTTAGAACAATACATGCACTATCGTTCTTGTTCTATTTAACAAGACATGCTAGTGATAAATTTAAAAAAAAAAAGACGTGCTGGTGAAATAACGATTGATAACCTCCTGGTAAAACGATGAGTAACGCAGCAATGAAGCAAGTAACACAGTCACAGAAACGCAGCAGTGAAGTAACGCAAGTAACGCAGTAACGCAGCAGTAACAGAATAAGAAAATTGTAGAGAGATAAAAAGCAAGCACATGAGGAAACAAACATTCCGTCAGTAATGTTGACAGATTTACCGACAGACATAATATTCTTTGGTAAATATAGAGGGAAAATATATCCACGAGTTTCCCATCGTACTATAGCGACGGAATATAAAATTTCATTGCAAAATTAGGTGGCAATACCTGGCGGGAAATATGGAGAAATTGAATACGAACGGAACCACTTTTCTGTCTGTAAAATACTGACGGAACTAGTTTTCCGTCGGTAAAAGTTGAATTGTTCATTAACGAAATGACATTATCTAGTTTTAATCCAAATGACGTCATTTTTAGATCATCGTTTTTAACCCAAACCCCCCACCTACTGCTATTTTTCTTTCTCACCTTTGCTTTTTTTGTTTTCGACATCTTCTCTATGATTTCGTTGCTTCCACCCTCAATTTTTTCTTGGTTTTTGGTCCATCTTGCATCATTTTTAGGTAACATCTCTATTGAGTTTATTTTTTCTTCAAAAAACGAAGGTCTTAGATGCTTATGTATATATATAACCTGGGTGGGTGGTTTTCTTATGATTGTTGGTTTATGCATTCTTTTATTGAATTGTTGGTTTATTTGTTATTTAAATGTGTTATTATTGGTAAATAATGAAAAAATGCAATTGTTTTGTTATTAGTTAGAGATAATTTGGGTTGCTTATGAGTTGTTTGATGAAATGTCTCTTAGAACAAATCATTCTAAATCCAAGTTTAGTATAGTAGGATTTTAATATAGCATCGGATTTCTAAATAAAATGTATAACCTCATAAGCAAATTGTTTAATTTGAAATAATAAAGAATAATAGTTCATGTTAATTCAAGTATATCAAGAGCAAAGAAGTTTAGTTGATCATATATCTTTAGAATCAATATTTAGACATAGAAACCAAAAATACGTAGAGGCCTAACTTTAATACCTCGAACAATGGTTAGATTAACTTATCACTTATAATTGAATGCATTATAGGTGAGGTTAGAATCCCAGGTAGTGGTAAACTTAATCCGCATAATCTTTGAATCTTAAAAAGAGATCATAAAGAAATACAAGACAAGATATTTTAAGGTGAGCTAAGTTAGTGACCATAGATCTATAATTGATCCCTTATGAAGAGAACATTATGATAGATCAATTATCCAAGTGGGAGCCTGTGAAAAAATGGAATCTTCTAATAAGAAAACTTCTATACAAGGTTACATTTACCTTTTCCTTGCTAATATCTTTAGAAATTCATAATTTCATATGGAATAACTTATTTAGAACACACTATGAATGGTTCCATAGTACAATCAAATCAAATGATCTCTTAAGAATATAAAATTAGTTACTTGTGAACCTTTAAAATAACTTAGCCTTATCCATATTAAATTTGTTATTGATAAATTTATACAATTTTCATCCTAAAGAACTAACAGTCCTTTAAGATCTAACATATCAAACTTTATATCTATTTTCTTCTTAAAAACATCCACATACTCTTTATCACCTTCTATTCTATTATTATTATGGACCGATACAAGGTGTTAGTCATCATCAATTTTCATAATGATATAGAGACGAGACATTTTTTAACTTATTTTCATCTTTTATTGTATTAACTACTCATTTATTTTTTTCCTCTTAAATTTTTTTATTCTAAAATTTTTATTGAATTGCTTAAATACTTTATTTTATCTATAAGCAATCATAAAATCATTTAAATGCTTCTCTTCTCATAAGCATTAACTAGAGGCCTTATTACTCTAATTACAAATCTGTGTTTCATCTTTAAAATCTTATTACTAAACTTCTTTATACTGTAAAGAGGAAACATATTTGTTTTTGACCTTGCAAACTTATATACCATTTCTTTCTTTAAATTTAATTAAAAGTATTTAACCATTTTTGCATCTCTTCGTTCAAGCTCTACTTTCTAGATAATTGTAAATTATGTAGCCTTTAATAGGTTGGTATAAATATAAAACACTCCTTATTTCTATTACTCATATTCTTTCATTTTACTTCCAGAAGTAGAAAAATCATAAGCAAAGAAATATTTTAAAGTGTGTAATAGGTGAAATATTTCCAAATTACTTACTCTTATGGCATCCTTCCTTTTTAATGTTTAGGTAAGCAACATATTTTATAAGTATACAAAACTACAGACTACCTAGAATTTTGTTAGAATATTTTTTATCAATATGCTTATAGTCATTTCCATTGTATTTTCTGTGTTTATACTATACTAGTTTATTGTAAAGTGTAAGATGTTTCCATTTAATGCTTTAAACTTCTTATAACATAATATATGGGGTTATTTGTTAGCTTGAGTTCCTTAAAGTAGAGGTTGATTTCTTTTCTTTTTTTCTTATCTTAAATTTTATTAATTCTAACAAATTCTCATTCTTATTCTTATTCTTAAATTTTAATAAAGGATCGAGAAATGCCATCAAATTTAACTAGTGCAATTGATCTTATTTTCTTGACAAATATTAGAACAAGTGTATTTTATTAAATATTTTATATTCTTTTTCGCAGGCCCTATATTGTGTTGAAGAGCGTCGCTCATCTTCCTTCGTTGTAGTATGAAGTTGTCTATACATCCAAGTTAGTCATCCAAATAATGTTTACCATATATATTACTTTAATAATACGATTCTGATACCTTTGGATTTTGTGTGAATGCAAATGAGGTCTTGATTTTGTGTTGTTATTTAGACTATTCTTATAATCGTTGATAAGTTTGTATGTTCTTCTTTAATATTCTAAGTATTTACTATATGTGAAATGATTTTGAGATGTTATGGATGATTTGAGGCACATGTGAACCCAAATTTAGGTGATCCAATGTTTAGAATTCATTCCAGCATTCCCTATTTTAAACAACTAAGGTTTTGTTTGGTAACCAACAATGAAGTAATTGGAATGAATAAATAAGAATAGAATTAGAATTTATTGACTACTCTATTATAAAAAACAAATTTGGTTCAATTACCGGTGGAAATCTGTTGTTCCGTCGATAAAATCAACATCATTTACCGACGAAAAACCACTTACCATTGATACATTTACCAATGGAATCATATAGACTGTTAGCATATTTACCGACGGTCAACATCACAAAAACTGTTGGTATATTTACTGACGGAAAATTAATTATCTGTCAGTAAATTTATCAACAAAACTATCTTTTCCATTGGTAATTATTACCTACGGTCATTTCTACGATGCCTTTGTTCATCAATAAAGTCCGTTGCTAACCTGACTTACTGACGGAAAGTTTACGATTTCTGTCGGTAATTTCCGTCGCTAAATGAGAATTTTCTTGTAGTGAATTAAGTTATCTCTTTCTGATAATAATTGTGATTATTATTTATATAAGAAATATGTGAAAATAATACTAATAGAAATAAAGAGATAATCATTATATCAAATTTATGTTATTATATTTTTTAGATAGATACTGCATTTGGATCTGTGGTGCGGTAAGGATAAGTACTTATTCACCACAGATTTCAAATGCAATCATATGTTTAGATTTGCGGTAAACAACTAGAGGTTGAAAAAAATGTGGTGCCACTGCAGAAATCGATAATTAGAAAAAGGGTTGCGGTAGAAAACTGCTTCTGCAGTAGAAATTTTACTTTCCATTAGTAACTTTCACTACAAGTATTATTTTCTATTATACTCTTAATTAATATGACTAATTGTAACATCCCGTTTTCATAGAATGGGTCGGACCTGAGAAACAGGCCCAAGTGAGGTCAATCGGAGAAGTTAGGAAAACACATCTCATGCTCA
>JANZXR010030426.1:0-14515 GCA_027575705.1 Erythroxylum echinodendron | reverse complement strand
GTGCTCTATAAGGCCATAACCAAGATCATTGTGCACAGACTCAAACCTTACCTCAATGAGGAGGGGGGGGGGGGTTGCTATTCAAATGATGTCTAGAAATCTAAAAGTAAAACATAAATTTAAAATAATTTTTTCAAATGAACAAGCAAGTTTTAAAGTTTAGTTTAGTCATACAATTTCGACATATCTTGATAATCTAAGACATTTAACAGGTTGAATGCAGATAACTAACGAGCTACTTTGTACTTGTTCTTTTGTACTCTTAGAAATTTAACTGACTCAATTCTAACATCAAAACAAGTTAAGCTTTAAGGAACACAATCAACAATCGAAATTTCTCAAACGAACATTGAAATCTATCCCATACAACTCCAACTGAATCACTAATTTTTGTTAGCATATTCACATAATCAAGGATTTATCCAATCAAACAAGAATATGAATAAAATCAATTATAAATTCCAGCAATTGCATATTATTTAATCCACTCAGTAATTAATTGAATTAAATAAAAAACTAATAGCTAAATAATCAAAAATGCTTATCTGGACTAAATTCAAACAATTAGTCAAAACTAAATCATAGAAAATAAAAAAACAAGGAGATAGGATTTAGAAAAACTTATTAATGTGCTCCACTTTTAGACCTTAGACCAGGCATTTTTGATCTTAAAATCCCTCTACTAATCTTAAACTAGCTTAAAATAGGTACGAATTTGTTCCCTTTAACCCCCAAACTCTCCTTCAACGATTCCTAGCTTCACCCTACCTTGGAAGAGTGTTTAACCTCTTAGATAGCTCCCTTCTTCGTGTGGATGCTTGTTCATCTTTCTCCTCCCAAGTTGCTGCATTTTTATAGACTTATGAAACATAACCTAGCCGCCACACATTGCTAGATTTTGGTGATTTCCCTCTTATCTCTTCCATTTTGAATATATTTGATACATATATCATTGAGTTTCTATTGGGTTTTTGAGAAGGAGACATTGAGTGGCTGATTTATATTATTGTTGCATGTTTTTCTGTTACTATTATATGCTTTGCTCCTCTTATTTCTATGGTGTTTCCTTTCTTTTAGATGCTATATTTTGCACTTTGTCCCACTTTTGCATTTTATTCTTGTCCCCTGTTGTTGTGTCATTTCGCTTATGTTTTCTTGCTACTTTAGGTTTTTCATTTTGACCACTTTATTTCTCCTAGTGAAATAGGTTGGGTTTTGGGTTTTCTTTCTACTGTTTGGGTTTTCCTACTGGGTTGATGGTTCTGGTTTGTTTAGGCTACTGCTGGGCTGTGTTTCTGGTGGGATGGTCTTAATTCTGGACTTTCTTTTGGCTAAGCTTTATTTTTGGCCAGATTTTCTTCTAAATTCCTTCTTTAAGTCTACCAAGCCTACAAGAAAATACTTAATACAATTTAAACCCTTTTTATAAATAAAATGTAAAATTAATAGCTTGAATAATTAATAAGAAAATTCAATAATTTAACCTAAATGTGCTATGTAACTAATATAAAATATAGGTGTAAAATTTGTTATAATTTCTACTTGTCAATGTGGTTATAATCAATTAAGAAAAAGTCTAACTCTTAAAAGTGGTTACTTCTAAAAGATAAAAATATGTTGGATAATAATAAAAAAAGGATAAAACAAAGGGTTAAATCTAAGTTCCTTTAATCATTTTAATACCTCTAGTTTAAAAAATATGGTCTCAAAATGAATAATAGAATCAAGTTTGAGAATCATCCAACGATATCTGATAACACACACCAAAGCATAGAATAACATAAAGTAACAATGTATTTGCTCTTAGTCTCAAAAACTCACTAATACGCTTCATTTGTGTAAATAAACACAATTTTCAGTTAAATTAACTATCTTAATGATTACTAAAATTATAGCTTATAAAAGCAGGTCTATTCTAAATTTTCATCCTTTTGCATATTAACTTAATTCAATAACCAATAATAACCCAAAGTGTCTAAGACATATTTTAACTAAATCGGGATGTCAATTAGTAAGTATATATAACAAAGATTATAATAATCTTAAGAAATTTTCAAAATTTTCAAAATTTTCATTATCCCCTTCCCCACACTTAAAACTACACATTGCCCTAACGTTCACAATAGAAATACGAAAAATAAACTAAAATAACAAAGTTAATACAAAATGTGAGAAAAGGGATATTTTGGTGCTTCCTTAAACAATAAAAATTAAACATTGTAAATTCAATGAAGAGTCCATTTGATTTTTGTTTACATTCATCCTTGTAAAATAGAAATAAAAGGGGATAAAAGAAAATAATACTAATACTGCAATAATAAAGTTTTAAAAAATAAAATAAAATAAATAAAATAAAAGAAATGTTTAAATAATAAAAGAAATAGAGGAAAAAATCCCAATATAACATCTATAATATCTCTAAAACTATCAATCAATATGTTAGTGAGTCTAATATGTTGGTTGTTGGAGGATCTTTGAGTCTCTAAGCATCATATGGCTACAGAGTCGAAAATGACCTCCTATATTTATCTATCATAGGCCTCTCATCTATTTATCCACTCTAACAACTCTAGCTGGTTCACCTATATAGTTTATTAGATTCTCAAGATTTGCCTTATGTACTTCTCCTGTTAAGTAATCTTCAACTGACACTTAGTTGACAAGTCTAAGTTCCCTTCATGTTTCGCTTTTCTCTTCCTATTTACGATGGTGGTAAATCCTGTCTTAGTGGCTGCTCTATTATATTAGGACGAACCCCCTGCTTATTTGGGACCTTGATCATTCAATAAATATCTCCTATCAATTCCTCTCTTACATACCATGTGCTTACTCAGCTTAACATCTAAGTTAAGGGTGACTATGGTACTAAACAACCTCCGATGTTAGCCTCCTGAAGTCTCCCATGCTCTTTTGCCAGTTATATCACATAAGGCTTGATGAAATCATCCCTATCATCTTCTCTTTGCTTTGATGTCGAAAGAATTAGGCTAAGGCATGCCTTAAGTGTATTGACATCTAATACGTCTAAGTTTTCAATGACTCCAAACCTATCACCTCGCCCACTCAGTATATAACTCAAAATCCTATGAGGGATGTCATAGGTTTGATGCCTTAGATTTGCTCAAGTTGTAGGTATCCTCCCCTCTGATGATGTGCCATAAATGATAACATATATTCCATATGGGAAATCTATTTGAAGACTCCTATACTCTTGTGTGTCTACAAAGTCCTGATCATAGAGGCCCATTATAACGAAAAAGTATGTGTACCTCATCCTCATAATTACTTTTAGCACCTTAAATTGGATTATGCTTGGCTGGTTCCAATCGTGGAAACCATTTTCCATAAAGAATGCGGAGGCTCCTTATATATAGGCTCCACAATTATAAAGAATCGAGACCACGCTCCAACATTCGTCAAGTCTCGAACCTCCTGGGTAAAGTCGATTTACTCCAGTGCCTCCTAGTTGATGCATTTTCCATTCCCAAATCTTCTGTCCTTAAGCCTTTAGCACTGCCCCTCATAGGCTCTGACATTAAAAAGTAACATCGCATATCTCTCTGGTCGTGTTTTGTAATCTATCATACTGATGGTGAGTGAGCTCCACTTGGGTCTCTAGATGACCCCTCTCATTTTTGTCTCTTCCTCAGTACCTCCTTTGCTCTTCATTGTTGCATGGCTTCTGTTCTTCTTGTTTTTTTCATACAAATGTAAGAAAATAACAAAATATTGATACGAAAAAGTTGCTTTTACCACACTTAATTCGTGTTCTCATTATGTTATGCAAGTGCGAAAAACACGTAATTAAAAAATCAAATTGAGCTAAAATAATGTAATTAACAAAATAATTAGAAAACAAAATTAGTAACACAATTAAAAATTCAATTAACAAACAAAATTAATGAATAATGCAATTACTAATGCAATTCTTAAAATTGAAAATTCAACTACACAATTTAATATTTAAACCTACTCTAAACTCAATTGAAACCTAATTTATGCAAAATACTAAATTGCACTGAAATTAAACTATGAAATACTATCTAATTACTAGAAAAATAACAAATTAAACCTAATCTAACAAAATCATCGCAATTCATCACATAGTGAGCAAAGCTCGCATACCCAACTCAAAGTTCATCTAATCGCATGCAATTCATCGAATTAATCCAATAATTTGTATGAAAAAAATGAAATTCAACTTGCAATTGTAAATTAAGAACAAAACTTGGTGAAATCACCCTAAGATGCAATAATTTGGGGAAAAAAACCCTAAAATTTGTAAGAATATCAAAATTTCTAAGTATAATTCATGAAAAAGAGGCAAAAAAAACTTGCTTGGATATTGTAAAATCACTCAAAAAACACTAAACTAGGTTGAAGAAGCGAGAGGCACTGTACGTGGGTGGCAGAAGGGGGAGAGAAAAATAGATCTTTTTTTATCACAGATTACATAGTTGGTTGCATGACTATGTAACTTAGGATATCTAATCAAGCATAATTGAATTAACAAGATGAAAGGATGACAAAACAATGGTAGAATAACACCTAAGTTTCCAATATTGATTAACTTTATTCATTTTTCTAGCTTAATTATTTAATTGTTTAGTTTTATTAGTTTATTAGATTATTTCAATTTTAATTCAATTGATTCAATCTTTTATTAACTTAGACAAAGTGCATTCAAGTTGTTAGGTGACTAAACAATCCTAATAAGAGTGATATCTTTTACAATATGAGTTACGATCTGTATAATTATAAAACAAAAGTTTTTTATATAAAACTATCAACATCAATATGCCTTACGCTCTAATTTCATAAGTAAATTATATGCTTTCTTGTAGGCAAGTTTATAAAGTGTGATGTGAATCGGTGTTTTGTATGCCATTCTATAGGCCCATAGAGCATCACCTAACTTAATTGACCAATCTTTCCTCTAGTGCTCTATAATCTTTTCCAAAATTCGTTTTATTTCCCTATTAGCTACCTTAATATGGCCATTATTTTGAGGGTGATATAGGGTGGTAATTTTATAAGTGATTTCATTTTTTAAGTATCTTTTTAAATTGCACATTACAAAAATGTGTGCCCATATCACTTATAACTGCTCTAGGTGTGTGAAAATGAGAAAACAACCTTTTTAAGAATCTTACAACAATCTTAGCATCATTTAGGAACAAAGTTTGAGCTTCCACATTATATAAATATATATACACACCAAACGAAGCTGAAAATGGACCTATGAAATGAATGGTCCAAATATCAAATAGTTGATAAAAAAGAATAAAATCTTTAGGCATCTCATCTCAGTGAGAGATATTATCTGATTGTTGGCATTTATCACATAAAGCTACATACATTTAGGAATCCTAAAAAATTAAGGGCTAATAAAAATCAAACTCAAGGATCTTTTGAACCATCCTATTCACCTTATGGTGCCCTCAGGTAGGTCCAGTATGGCAACGTCCTAGGATCTTCCACCCCTCAGAGTGAGATACATCATCTCACTATTTGATCTACACATATACAAAACAAATTTGGATCTTCTCAATGAATAGTTTTCAATTCAGTAAAAATTTCTTCTTTTATCGATATGGAGAACCTTTTGATAAGATCTTAGCCCCTAAATAGTTTTCAATATTTCTAACTAAGACCTTTCAGTGAGATCTTAGCCACTAAATGGTTTTCAATATCTGCAAATTAAGGGGTTTTGAACTCACTTCCTCTTTCAAAAGATAGAGATGCTCTTCTAGGAATCAATCATAGGGCATTCATCAAACTCTTGTTGTAGTAGTAAATTAGTTGAAAATGCTTGTCCTTTGTTATCCAAGTACTATACCTACTGCAAAATCACTTGCATCATATATTAGCTCAGTAGGTAAATTTCAATATGGTGCAACCATAATTAGGGCATTCATTAACTTTTCTTTAAGAATGTTTAAGGCATTTAAACATTCTTGAGTAAAGTTAAAGGCATATCTTTCTCCAACAACTAGGTTAAAGGCCTAACAATTTTAGAGAAGTCTTTAATAAACCTTCTATAAAAGCTTGTATGTCCTAGAAAACTTCTAATAGCCTTAAATGCAGTAGAGGGTGGTAGCTTCTTTTTAGGTTCAATTTTTGTTTTGTCTACCACAATACCCCTATAAAATATTTTATGGTATAAGAAATGCCATCTTGTACCATAAAGTGAAGTTTTTCCAATTTAGTATCAAATTAATTTCCTCAAAATTTTCCAATACTATTTGTAAATTATAGAGGTATGAATCAAAAGAATCACCAAACATAGAAAAAAATACATAAATACCTCAATTATATCTTCAACTTGATTGTCAAAAATGGTTATCATACACCTTTAAAATGTAGCAGGTATGTTGCATAATAAAAAAGACATCCTCCTATAAGGATACATAAATGTTGTTTTTATTTTGATCTTTCGAGGCAATAGGAATTTAAAAGTAACCTAAAAGTCTGTCTAAGAAATAATAGTACATATGTCCAACTAGTTGCTCTAACATTTGGTTTATGAAAGGCAAAAGGTATTAGTCTTTGGGAGAAACATTATTCTGCTTCTTATAATTGGTACACACTCTCCACTCAGTGACAATTCACAAAGGAATCCTTTTCAATAAATGCGTATTCCAAGTGGTTAGGAAGCTTCTTAAACTCTAACTCTAGTTATTTTCGATAGACGGTTTTAACCTCTTCTCTTTACTTTTGTTGATCTCTTTGAACTCCTTTCTTAACATAGGTTTATTGATCTTTATAGGGCTATACCATCTTCCTTTTCACATTGAATAATAGCTAGTTTTATTGCATCTTTAGAGACAAATTTCTATACACTATCTAAAATTGCAAAATCGCTTGTATCAATAAAATAAAAAGCATCATCATATTTAAGGGGGTATATCATGACATTATATATTTTAAAGTTAACCTCTTCTTCTCCTACCGGAAAGACTAGTTTACCATCTAACATTAATAATGGCTTTATTGGTGATTAGGAAGGGCCAACCTTAAATCAAAGGCACCCTAATATCTTCATCCATATCAAGTATCACAGAATTTATTAGGAAGTGAGCTTATCCAATTTAACGAGGACATCCTTAATAATACCTCTATGATACATAGTAGATCTATTGACTAATTAAATGCTCAACCTAATAGATTTTTTTTCCTTTAATCTCAATTTTTGAATAATTTATAAGGCATTAGATGTATGCTAGCTCCTAAATCAGCTAAAGTTTTTTCCACTAGTAAAAAAAACCAATTAAATAAAGGATAGTAAAACTCCGTAGATCTTTAACCATCCTGGGTAATTTGTTTTAAAGAATTGCTAAGCATTCCTCACTTAATCTCACCATAGCTAACTCTTCCAACTTCCTCTTATTAGGTAGTAACTCCTTTAGAAATTTTGCATACTTTGGCATCTGTGAAAAAGCCTTAATAAAAGGTAAGTTAATGTGAAGTTGTTTAAAAAGTTCTAGAAATTTACCAACTACTCATCCATGCAATCTTTCTTTAACTTAGTAGGGTATGAGATGGTAAGTTGGAATCCCTTTCCTCTCAGAGGACATTATGCATCTTTAGTTTTCTCTTGACTTTTTAAAACCATTCTCCTGGTCATCTTAGGTCTTGTTATTAGCTTGCACTTCTTTTTCACTCCTATAGGTGACTACTTTCACGTGATCCTCAAGATTGGTTTTGCTATTAGACAAACTTTCTTATTGTCTTTTAAAAACTAAGTTTGCAAGTTGGCCAATTTCAGTTTCTAAGTTACGTATATAAGCCTTTTGATTCCTTAATAAAGTCTCTATAGATTGAAATCTTGTTTCTAGATTATGAAGAAACCTAGACATGATTTCCTCTAAACTTGACTTATTTTCTTGAGTTGGGTGTTGCCTGAATCATAGTGGAACTTAGTTCCTTAACTTCCCTTGATCCCCCCAAGAGAAATTTTGATGATTCCTCCACCCTAGATTGAATGTATTGTTATATGGATTATTTTAGAGTCTAGGAGCATTCCCTTTATAATCCATATGCTCATACTATAGTGTTTGATAATCTTGACTTAAATTTCCTAGCCTGCATACCTAGCACTACATAACATAGAATAAATTATGATTTATAGTTAATCCATCAGTCTTCCTACTCAGTGCTTCAACCTAGTTTACCAGTGTTGTAACTGCATCAACATTATATACTCTTGCTGGCTTGTTAAGTCTTAGTTGAGAAGAGTAACACTAATAATGGTTAATCTCCATATCTTCAATAAAATCTTGAACTACTTTAAGCATTTTATTATTCAGAGTACCTTTAAATACTACATCTACCATATGCATCGTTGTTTGATTGGCCTCATTATCAAAGGTTTGTAATTGCATTCACAATTGTAGATCATCATGTAGGCACTTCCTTAACGCCTCTTTAAATCTCTCCCATGTGTCGTATAATGTTTCTGAATTAGACTGGGCATAGGAGGAGATATCATTCCTCAGTTTAGTAGTCTTAGTTAGCAGGAAGCACTTTAAAAGAAACTTCTCTACCACTTAGTCCTAAGTAGTAAAAAGAGAGTTTTAATCATTTCATCACCCTTCCCCTCAATGAGAACGAGAATAACTATAATATGATTGCATCATCATTGGCATCATTAGTCTTAAAGATATCATAAATCTCTAGAAAGTCTCTGATGTATGCATTGGGGTCCTTATCTCGAAGCCTATCAAACTAGACAGACTGTTACACCATCTGAATAACACTAAATTTAATCTCAAAATTGTTAGCATTAATAGTAAATCTCATGATATTGAACTCTATTCTTGTCAAGTCAAGTCAAGCATAATTGAATATAGGCCTTGGTTAGTCTGCCATAGTTCTTGGTTCTTCAGTATCAATTTGACTTTCCAAGTCTTCTATTTTCCTATATAACTCGAACTATAAGTATGGCTCTTTAGAGATTTATACGAGCAGTCCTCTCAATCTTCAGATCTTCATTGACTAGGTATAAAGGATTCCCTTGAGTCATAAACTATCCCGAAGACTTATAAGAGTAGTAAAACTAAAGAATTAATAAAATAAGTAAACAAATTTAAAAATTAAGAAGAAATAAAACAAGTAATAATGGCTACATTAATAAAAGCAAGTTTTTCTAATATTCTAATTCCTAACAATGGAGCCAAATATTTGATTAATGTATTTTTAAACTGTAAGTGCTCGATGTAGCTATAGTTGGCCCTAATAAGTAAGCATTGATCCTATGAGGGTTACAGGTACTAATAATGGCCTCTTTTCTGTTAGCTAACTATTAAATAAGATAATGATTTAATTGAAAAATAAATTAAAATAAAGCTCAACATAATAATAAATCAATACAAATATAACACAAAGCTTAATCTAATATTAAATAACTAGCATGTAAGTAATAAATCCCCATAATATATCTTAAGTATTAAACTTTTATCATGGAATTCAATTATTGATCATTGGATTGTGGAAACTTCTATCTTATGTTAATATCTTTCTTAAAACCAATAATAACTAATCCTCAGTTGATTAACTAAAACCTCTTTCTAGTTACCCTAAGATCATATTACTTTGATTAATGAATTTCTCTTTTAGGTTTAAACCTAATCCCTTAGATTTATGATAACTTATCTGTAGGTTTGCATACAACTCCTTCCAATTATGGTGGATCTATTCACATAAGAGGATTTTCAATATTAATCATACAAAATAAAACATTTAACTAATATCTTGGACATAATAATAGAAACGCATAACTGATTCTCAATTAATAAATCAATTAACTTACGTTAAGTAAAGGTTCAAATAATATCATCCATTCTAACTTAGGATTCATCCTATATAGGCACTAAACAAACTTAGTTTCTAAACATAGAAAGTGAATTAAACATCAAAAGTTCAAAATAATAATCAAAAAGAAAATAATACATAGATACAGATATCCTTTTTTTTAATGAAATCTAATTAAATCCTTAATAAAAGACTATTCATCAAATCTCTTAAAATAATCTTTATATTTCCTTGTCCTCGTTTGAAATTGAATCTCTAACTTTTTCTATAAATCCTGAGTCTAGTCATTCTCCTTTGTCTCCTCTTCATAACTTCCTTTTATATTATGAAACTGGGTTTCTGGATTATGCACTGTTAGTCATATATTCGTATGAGTGATTGTGTATCTCATAAACACTTTAATATTGTGATTTACAAATTCTCAATAACTTACATTATCAAGGGATATGACCATGTATGTTACTTACAAGAGCATGTATCTCCACATAAGCAAATTTGGTGTATTCAAAGCTTTACATGTTTACACTCTCTTATATAGCCCTTTTACACAGCCATGTGTATTGCTCACATAGGTGTGTACATTTTCATATGGGCCTGTGTCTCTGAACCAACTCCAATCCTTCTATTTCATGCCATGATTTACCTAAATTCTTCTCCTTTTGATTTACGAAGGCAATTTAGACCTAAAAACACAATTAAAATGGAGTAAGCATAAAAAATAATGTAAAATTGTCAGATAATAAGCAAAACACACTTAATATAGAAAACTAGTACAATAATCATTTAATATAACACAACCTAAATATGGGATCTGTTGTGGCAAGTTTTAATCCCTCAATATACTACAAGCACATAGTTTGTGAATTATAGTACATGAGATGTCGATCCCACGAGGATTTGTTAACTAATCTAATCTTAAGTTATCTAAGACTTAAAAAATTAATAAAATGAAATAAAAACTAAACGGAAAAGTAAACACGTGAAGATGGATTGATAGAAAATTAAATTGAAAAATTAACATAAATGAAATCAAATTGAGCACCACTAACTTAATAGTGGAAAATTACACAAAAAGAATTACCAAATTATGAGAGAGGAGATTTTTCCTATCATCAATGCTAACCTAGTCATTTATGTGTTAATGAGGTGTTCGTTCTAGACTATCGAAGGGAGGATTACTCTCTCTCAAGTTATAATCACAAGCCTTAAATAATAATTTCCAGTTAGGCTTAATACCAAACGTATAATCTCTCAATTACAAACAAACCCAACCCTAGTTAGTTCTTAAGCTTTCTAATAAACAATCAGATTTCACATGAGATCTCTCTTCATATAAAAACCAATTTGATTAATTACATGGTCAATTAGATCGCTTAACTCTCACTAATCTAACCCAATCATTTTACACTAGGTTCACCCTCTTGATTTATAATCGAAGCATAAAGTTACAACAATTAACCACAACCCCCAATGAGATTAACATAAAAATAACTATACTAAGATTAAATCAAGTCAAAATCACTAAAGAAAAGTTAGAACATTATAATCAATCCTAAATCCATTGTCATACAATCCATCTCAATCTTATACATTTAAATAAACAAAAATGAAAGATGGAAAGATATAAACTTGGAAAGATGGAGGTTGAAACCACAGGACATTGCTTCTTCCTTGCTTTTCCCTTTCTCTCTTTGTTTTCTTCTTCTTCTTGGAGTTTTCCTAAAGTGGCAAAGAATGGATCTCCTTTTAGGGTTCTTTTCTTTTCTTTATATACTCTTTTCTATTTTAAGCAACCCTAGGGTTTTTCTAGGTTTGAAAAGTCCAAAAATTCCCTTGAAAAATTTAAACTGAAAGGTCGTTCGCATCTATTTTCGCATAGGCCATGATTGTGGCACTTGATTTCACCTTCTTTCATGATCATGGCAGACCGGCCACAATCGTGAGCTGTGGGTTTTGGCCTTAGGCTTCCTTTACTTCTCCTCCGTTCTTCGATATCTGCTGTGAAGCACTAGAAAACATATTAAGGCACCTAAAACACGTAAAGTTGAAGCTCAATATCATGCTCTAACCCAAAAAACACACAAAAAACAAATATTTAACTAAATAACAAAATCCTAACCTAAACATGCACTAAACATTCAATTTAATAACTGAACACATACTAAACAACCTACTAAAATATTATGCAATCTAATACAATCAACATCCCCATATTTAAACTTTTTCTTATCCTCAAATCAAAAATAAAACAATAAATAAAAACATCAAAACACAACATACACACATATGCAATAATGGGACAATGGAATTAAACTTTACAAAACAAATTTAACTACAAAAACCATCTCTTAAGTTGTTCCAACTTATTAACTTGTAAAACTTGTGTCTAAGTACTTCATATTAAAAATTTATATTGATTAAGACCTTAATGTCAAGATTATGCACCCCTATCATTTGCACACACACATTGATAATTATTCATTTGATTAAAATTGTAATTATCCTAAGTAGGTTTTCATGAAAATTCAAGCTATTAAAAAAGAACGGTATGCTTATTTAACAAAATCCTATTTTTGTTGCTTTTGATTGCATTAACCTAGCCTTTTTACACGAGGAAAACATTTGTGATAAATGTCGATCCGGTTACTCAACTAAGTTACGTTTTTATTATACGGACTGGTTGGAATGTCATTGTAGTTTTTTAAAGCGAAGGCAAACATTTGTGATCTATGTCTCCCAGTTACTTAGCTATATCATATTCTTAACTAGCTACTAGCTCCTAGCTATATTCATAACTCAAAGGCTAGTGGAATAGTTATTAATTTAAAAATTTTCACATTTTATTATTGCCTAGCGCATTTCTTTAACTAATAATTCTCAGGAAAAGAAACTAATGATGCTACTTATTCAATTGGCCTAAAATTATAAATGAATGTGTCAAATTCCTGGGGTGAATATCCTAACATCATATCCTAATTAACATGTATATTTAACCAACGTAACCTAGGTCACTAATTTCACGAGATAAAAAATCTTTACAACCTAAAAGACTATGTTCAAATTTAAATTGATTCCATTAAGTTCTAGCCATTGACACATTCACACGAATCACATCATGCATCTTAAACAAACTAACATATGATTTGAAAAATTCACATTCAAAATAAAAGCATACATATAGATAACCCTCCCCACACTTGGATAACACATTGTCCTCAATGTGAGAAGAGTAAACAATACATATAAGGTGGGAATAAACATAAAATAAAACGAAACATAAAGACAGAATTTAAAAGAGAAAGGGATAGAACACAAAACCGTCATAATGAAGGAGGTGGTGATGGTGATTTTTTTCTAGCCATCTCCTTCATCATCTTGGCATTTTCTACAATTATTTTGTTAATGTCTGAGAGTACGGTGAGTACCTTCCCCCGACCAGCTTCTTCTTCCTCCTCTTCAGATTCTTCATTTGTGGACTCCTTCACTCGTTATTATCATGTTGCTGAACTGGAACTAGCTTGTCCCACCCTATTTTTGACTTGAAATTTGGAGCTAACATCTTGGAGCCCAATACCACGACCCTTCAAAATCTAAACGCTCACTAAGTTATGGATATCGAAGAACTCAAGAAAACAAATAGTTAACCCTTCGTAATTAGCACCATAATAAGCAACAATAGTTGTAACCAAGTAATCCATTCCAATCTTATTGCTATTCTTTTTTTGAGTAGCAATAAGAGTGTTAAATGTATGAGTTGAGGTACATACCTGGATGCTGTGATCCATGCACCACAAAATGAAAAGTTCCTTAACGAAACATTTGTCACTTTTGCTCATGTCAAACACAAGTTGACACATGAATTTGTGTAATAGAAAATGTTCATGACTCCTAATAGTATTGTTATGGGAATTTTTGGTATTAAAGTCATCCAACCCTGTTAGTTGTGCCCAATATCTCTTGGCATGAAATTCATCATGTTTATCCATAATGGTCGATTACGGGAATCCACCAATCTAATACAATATTTCATAATTAAGCACATATGGTCAATCCCACAACTGAAACCAAAATTCCTAGCATTACTTGGTTCAAAGTGGATGGTGGTAAATGTTGGACTCCGTTTCCGAAGTCCAACTCGTATGCAGAATATCTTAATACGTGAGTTTATCTCCCAATGAGAACACCTTAACCATTATTGGATTATCTTCTGTTCTCTGATACCACAAGATGTCACGTACTTATAACACACATTCATCGCCTATATCCCTTTTTTGCTCAACTCCTCTCTTCGACTATCCATTTATGCATTTCAACCCGAATACCTCAAGGAACAACATTGGTGAGTCGACACTTTACATATATACGTGCTTCGGGGTTTTTAGCATAACATTTTCTATAGACATCTAATTTAGGGTTTCTTTAGATAGTTTGAAAGAGGATTTCAAGAGCTACAACTTTCATGAAGACCTCGAAGGCCAGTTTTACTTTTGAATGGTTAAAAATATAACAGAAGATAACCATGAACAGTAACCCAGACGACATCGTGAACAGTAACACAGAGGAAGTCTGCGAACAGTAATACAGACAAAGTTATGAACAGTAACACAGATGATATTCTTCAAATTATATAACTTCTTAACTCCTTCTTATAATCCTTGGCCCATGATCTATCCTCTGTGTTCTATCCTCTGTGGTTGACTTT
>JANZXR010030416.1:0-14515 GCA_027575705.1 Erythroxylum echinodendron | reverse complement strand
CATTTGCATAAGATTTTGTGTATGATCTATTCAGTATTTGATGCATTTCATAAAATGCATGTTCAGATAAAGGCGTTATGACTTGAGATGCTAGTTAGAAGCGCTTCCACGTAGAGCTTTGCTCTATGATCTATATGTTCTGTATGTCGAGCTATGCTCCGTGAATTTGTTCCGATGGAGCCCTATGGGCTAAAACTTTGTATATGTTTGTGAAAGGCACTCAGTCACAACAATAAGAACGAATGAGTCTCTTGCATGTCCCATGCAAATACGTGCACAATGTTTGAATGATTTGCAAACTTAAATGAATGATCGTATGTTCTGCCATGTAAAGTTACTTTCTGCATAAATGCTTATCTGTTTAAATGAATAATTGTGATATATGTGTTGTATTTGTGAAATCCAGTGAAATCATCAATGATGGTTAACTCATTGAGTTTGCAAAACTCATCAAAAATTGCACTGTGGCTTTTCAGTTACGAGACAGGAGACTTAAGTTTTATTCAGGACGTAAAGTATCTGTGGATAAAGAAATGGATCAGAGGTCTGTTAGCTGACTCCCGAAGGAATATAGTTGTTGTTGTACTGTAGTTTTGTTAGAACCTGTATAGGGTCTTGTAAACAATTGCTAATCAGAATAGTGTAAATTTTATAAATGAATGAAGCAAATGTTTTAAGAGAAAATTGTTATGATTTTCGAGTATGTTAGATGATGCCATGTGTAAGTTAGAATTGTTATTGCTCCAACATACCATTATTGTAGGTTATGTTCCTAAAAGCTTAGGAATGTATCCTACGGTGGTGGGATGTTGCATGAATCCACCCCCTTGGAGGCCCAATGTTCTTATTGACATACCGAACTGGGTACTGGCTCTGATACCATTTGTAAAAAAGCTATACCACCCGTTCACAGATATTGTCCACTTTAGGCCTTAGCCCAGCGAAGCCCTTACGGTTTTGCTCTTCATACTTTTGGGAAAACGTGTCTATGAGGGAGAGATTTTCATAGCCTTATAAGGCCTACTTTGTTCCTCTCTCCAATCGATATGGAAATCTAACATTGTTTGTAATAGCCCGAACCACCCGCTCACAGATATTGTCCACGTTAGGCCTTCACCTACCTAGGCCCTCACGGTTTTTCTCTTCTCATCGCTTGGGAAAACTCATCTATGAGGGAGAGGTTTCTATAGCCTTATAAGGCCTACTTTGTTCACCTCTCCAATCGATATAGGAATCTAACATTCCACACCCCCTAGAGGCCCAGTGTCCTTGCTAGCACACAGGCCTGGATCCAGCCCTTTAGAGGTTCAGTGTCCTTGCTGACATATCGATCCGGGTACTAGCTCTGATACTATTCGTAACAACCCGGACCACTCGCTCACAGATATTATCCACTTTAAGCCTTTCAATTTTGGCTTAAAGAAGCTTCTCTATGACTTGTTTCATTCTTTTAAACCATGTCTTATGCATAGTCGAGCATGGAGAACATCATACCTTAACACCAAATTGAATATCATAATGTAGAGAGAGATGAGACAAATTTTACCTAAACCTTCCTTTGGTGATATCTTGATATCCTTTGAGAATTTTTCAATTATAATGATAGATTTGAGTTCCTTGACCCAAAATTAACTTAAAACACCTTGGTTTTGGGTTGAAAAATAAAAAACTTGGTGAAATTTTGGTGAGGGCCAAAACTACCTGTTCTCCTCCTCTCTTCTCCTTTCTTCTCTTTCTTTTAATTAAAACCAATTGTTTTTAATGTAAAATAAAGGGGGAACAAGCCATAAGGTGAAGAAGGGTCTAGAATTTGACTCTTCTTTGATCAAGCATGGTGAATTTACCTTTTTGCCCTTAGTTTATGTGAATTTACATTATACCCTCCAAACTTTCCTAAATTTGCAATTAGGCCCAACATTTGGGAATGACCTAAACTTTTATTTTCATTTTGGTCTTTAGAATTTTGCAAATTATAATCAAGACCCTCTAATTTATAAAATTACATATTGGTCCTTCAAGAATTGAAACATCTAAATCCCTTATGTACATCAACTTTTTAAATTAAGCTTTCTAAGTATCCAATAAGTCTATAAATGATGTCTAATAACCTATGAGGTATTAGAATACATTTAACTAGGCTACCATGGTCATATCCATCAAATGGAATCGATTTTACACACTTTGAAGCTTATATGTCAAAAGTCTCCAAGATTTCGCATATCGATGAACTATAAGTTCATATAAGGGCATATATCATTATATATCACTAGCATATATACCGAAAGGATTTAAATACATTTTTGAACTTATAGAAAACCATATATATATCAATATATAATAGTATCTCCAATTACAGACTAATACAAAAGGGCTTAGAAAATTTGACGTCATAAGTACTCCCCTACTTCAAAAGAGTTTCGTCCTCGAAACTCCTAAGTCGAGGATACAAATAAATGTGGGTACTAATGTCTCATAACATTCTTAGGCTCTCATGTCATCTCTTTGACCCTATCGCTCTTACCAAGAACTTTGACTGTGGGAACTTCCTTATTGTGTAACCTCTTTATCTGCCAATCTAGAATTTGGACTAGTTTCACCTCAAAACTTAGGTCTTCTGTTAGCACCACTGTAGGTGTCTCCAAAATATGAGATGGGTATGGTACATATTTCTTAAGCATCGAGATATGGAACACATTGTGGATCCTATCCAAGTTCGGTGACAATTCCAATTGATACGCCACAGTTCCGACACGCTCTAAGATACAGAAAGGCCCAATATATCAAGGATTCAACTTCCTTCAGCACTGAAATCAGATTATACCTTTCCAGGGTGATATCTGAAAAAAACCTATCACCAATTGCAAACTCTAATGCTAGTCGCCTTTTATTGGCATAACTCTTTTGACGATCCTGGCAGCTTTCATTTTCTCCTGGATGATCTTTACTTTCTAAATAGTAATTTCTATTAATTAGGCTCCTTCAACTTTAGCTGTACCAACCTCATCCCAATATAAAGGTGTCTTACACATTCTCCCATAAAGTTCTTCATATGGGGCATATCGATACTTGTTTAAAAACTATTATTATAAGAAAATTCTATCAAAGGCAACGTTGGTCCTTGTAAGGCTATGGAAACCTCTCCCTTATAGACGCATTTTCCTAAGGGTGGGAAGAGCAAAACCGCGAGGGCTTGACTGGGCTAAGGCCCAAAGTAGACAATATCTGTGAGTGGGTGGTATAAGGCTATTACAAACGGTATCAGAGCAAGTACCCAGATTGGTATGTTAGTAAGGATGCTAGGCCTCTAAAGGGGTGGATCCAAGCCTATGTGCCAGTAAGGATGTTGCGGCTCCAAGGGGTGGATCTAGGCCTATGAGCCAACGAGGACGCTGGACCCCTAAGGACATGGAATATTAGATTCCCACATCGATTGTAGAGGGGAACAAAGTAGGCCATATAAGGCTATAGAAACCTCTCCCTCATAAACGCGTTTTTCCAATGGCAGGAAGAGCAAAATTATGAGGGCTTGACTGGGCTAAGGTGCAAAGCAGACAATATCTGTGAGTGGGGTGGTCTGGGCTGTTACAAAATGTATTAGAGCCAGTACCTAGATCGGCATGTCAGCAAGGACACTGAGCCTCCAAGGGTGGTGGAACCAGGCTTGTGTGCCAGCAAGGACACTGGGCCTCTAAGGCGTGGAATATTAGATTCCCACATCGATTGGAGAGGGGAACGAAGTAAGCCTTATAAGGCTACAGAACCCTCTCCCTCATAGACGCGTTTTCCCAAAGGATGAGAAGAGCAAAATTGTAAGGACTTGGCTTGGCCAAGGTCCAAAGTGAGTAATATCTGTGAGCGGGTGGTTCAAACTATTACAAGTGGTATTAGAGACAGTACTCGGATCGGTATGTCAGCAAGGACGGTGGGCCTCCAAGGGAGGTGGATCCAGGCTTATGTGCCAGCAAGGACACTAGGCCTCCTAGGGGGTTGGATCAAAGCCTATGGGCCAGCGAGGATGCTAGACCTCCAAGGGGATGGAATGTTAGATTCCCATATCGATTATAGGGGGGAACGAAGTAGGACTTATAAGGCTGTAGAAACCTCTCCCTCATAGACGCATTTTCCTAAGGGTGGGAAGAGCAAAATAGTGAGAACTTGGCTAGGCCAAAGCCCAAAGCAGACAATATCTATGATTGGGGTGGTCCAGACTGTTACAAACGGTATCATAGCTAGTACTCAAGCCGATGTGTTAACAAGGACGTTAGGCCTCCAAAAAGGGTGGATCTAGGCCTGTATGCAAGCAAGGATGTTGGGCCTCTAGTTGGTGGATCTAGACCTGTGGGCTAACAAGGATGCTGAGCCTCTAAAGGGGTGAAATGTTTGATTCCCATATTGATTAGAGAGGGGAACGAAGTAGGCCTTATAAGACTATGAAAACTTCTCCCTCATAGATGCATTTTCCTAAAGGCGGGAAGAGCAAAACCTTAAGGGGTTGGCAGGGCCTAGACCAATGTGTCAGCAAGGCTGCTAATCCTCCAAGGGGGTGGATCCAGGCCTGTATGCCAGCAAGGAGGATGGTCCTCCAAGGGGTGGATCTAGGCTTGTGGGTTAACAAGGATGCTGGGTATCCAAGGGGGTGGAATGTTAGATTCCCATATCGATTAAGAGGAACAAAGTAGGCCTTATAAGGCTATGAAAACCTCTCCCTCATAGACACGTTTTCCCAAAGGTGGGAAGAACAAAACTATGAGGGCTTGGCTGGGCCAAGGCCCAAAGCGAATAATATTTGTGAGCAGGGTGGTCCAGCCTGTTACTAATGGTATCAGAGCTAGTACCCAGGCCGATGTGCCAGTAAGGACGTTAGGCTTCCAAAGGGGGTGGATCCCGGCCTGTGTGCCAGCAAGGACGCTTGGCCTTTAAGAGGGTGGATCCAGGCTTGTAGGCTAATGAGGATGCTGGGCGTCCAAGAGGGTGGAATGTTAGATTCCTATGCTGATTGAGGGGAACGAAGTAGGCCTTATGAGGCTATAAAAACCTCTCCCTCATAGACACATTTTCCTAAGGGTGGGAAGAGCAAAACCTTGATGGCTTGGCTAGGCCAAGGCCTAAAACAGATAATATCTGTGAGGTGGATAGTCTGGGATGTTACAAATGGTATCAGAGCCAGTACCTGGATCAGTATGTTAGCAAAGATGCTGGGCCTCCAAGGGGGTAGATCCAGGCTTGTGTACTAGCAAGGACGTTGGGCCTCCAAGGGAGTGGATCCAGACTTATGGGCTAGCAAGGATGCTGAGCCTCCAAGGGGGTGGAATATTAGATTCCCATATTGATTAGAGAGGGGAACGAAGTAGGCCTTATAAGGCTATAGAAACCTTTCCCTCATAGATGTGTTTTCCCAAGGGTGGGAGAGGAAAACCGTGAGGGCTTGGCTAGGCCAAGGCCCAAAATGGTTTCAGAGTTAGTACCCGGACCGATGTGCCAGCAAGGATGCTAGGCCTCCAAAGGGGGTGGATCTAGGCTATGTGCCAGCAAGGATGCTGGGCCTCTGTGGGGGTGGATCCAGGCTTGTGGGTTAACGAGGACACTGGGCCTCCAAGGGGGGTGGAATGTTAGATTCCTATATAGATTGAGGGGAACAAAGTAAGCTTTATTAGGCTATGGAAACCTCTACCACATAGACTTATTTTCCTAAGGGTGAGAAGAACAAAACCATAATGGCTTATCTAGGACAAGGCCTAAAGTGGACAATATCTGTGAGCAGGGTGGTCCAAGCCATTACAAGTGGTATTAGAGCTAGTACCTAGATTGGTATGTCAGCAAGAACGTTGGGCCTCCAACGGGGCAGATCTAGGCCTGTGTGCCAGCAAGGACGCTGGGCCTCCAAGGGGGTGCATCTAGGCCTGTGGACCAGCAAGGATGCTAGCCCTCCAAGGGGTTGGAATGTTAGATTCCCATATCAGTTAGAGAAGAGAACGAAGTAGGCCTTATATGGCTACAGAAACCTCTCCCTTAGAGACGCATTTTCCCATTGGACAGGAAGAAGAAAACCATGAGGCCCTGGCTAGGCCAAGACCTAAAGTGGACAATATATATGAGCGAGTGGTCCTGGCTGTTATAAATGGTATCAGAACTAGTACTCGGATCTGTATGTCGGCAAGGATGTTGGGCCTCCAAGGGGTGGATCTAGGCCTGTCGACTAGCGAGGATGTTGGGCCTCCAAAGGGGATGGAATGTTAGATTCCCATATCAATTGGATAGGGGGAACGAAGTAGGCCTTATAAGGCTATAGAAACCTCTCCCTTATAGATGCGTTTTCCCAAGGGTGGGAAGAGCAAAACTATAAGGGCTTGGTTGGGCTAAGGCCCAAAGTGGACAATATCTATGAGCGAGTGGCCTAGGGTTGTTACACACTCTATATATTAGCTTAATGTTTAGCTTTTAACCCTCGATTGTTCTCTACAGTCAAAATTTGCTTTTATATATATATATAAACACTCTCATCTCCAGTTTTGCACCTTATCACTTCTCTTTTATCATTGTAACCTTCACCTATTTCTATGTCTTTACATTTCATGCTTATTTGAATTTTATCTTTTCATTTTTTAAATTTCTCTTGCCTTAGGCTATATTTGGTTGGACATAAAGTTTTTAATGGAATGGAATGGAATTAAATGGTTTATAATGGAATGGAACGTAAATGGATGCAAAATTGGAAAATTGTTGTTTGGGAGGGATGGAAGGATTCATAATGTAATATAGTGAAATATTGTTTGGATGAAGGGTTACTAATGTAATATGGTGTAAAGCTGTTTGTTATTTTACATATATCCTAAACCACCCAAATTGGAGGTTTTTCATTTTTACTACCTAGGATGGAATGATATGTGATATGAAAGGTTCCTTTTCCATCCCATTCCATTCCATTATAAACCCTCGTCCCAAACGATGCAATAATATTCCATTCCATTAATAAACCCTAAACCAAACATACCTTTAGTTGAAGTGAAAATCTAGACTGGAAGTTTTAAGTCTCATATTTGTTCAATATAAATCCAAGCTCTTAAATCATATTAAACAAAAGACATATATAAAATGAACAAGATTTCAATGACTTTAAAAAAGGCAACAAAGAAGAATAGTTTTCAAAAGGCCATGTTTAGGTTCTTTATGATATTATGGATGCAACACCAAAATTTTATAAGCTAATTAAGACAACTTTCTCCTTGGATTTCAAAATACAGATAACTTGGCTAAAACTAGTCCCAAATATAAAAAAGTGAAATCGAAAGGCTCTATAAAGGCCTACTAATTTCTTATGATAAGTAAAAATATGAAAAATCAACACTATTGATTAGTAATTTATATTCTTTTATATGGTTTCATGGAAAAAACGCAAACAAAGGGGCCTATATAAGATATTTCTTAAGCAAGGTGAGATATTAAATGTAAATCTAATGCAAATATTAATACTAAGCATGAATATGAATTTGTAAAAGTATTGTCTAATTATAGTAAAAATATTGGTGTATGTATTGTAATGTCAAGCAAATTTATTGCCTTCATCTCACGTCTTACGTTATACATATACATGTCCATTATTAAGCCTATGTAAAATATTATTAGAGGTTATTATTAAATTAGTACCATGATGCCAAAGTTTTCAGTTGAAGAAGTTAAAAAGAATAAAAGAGAGCTTAAATGGAATAAAGTTCCAATCTATATTTTTTAATATCTGTCACTGATTTTTTTCCTTACTTACTTAGGAGTATGTGTATAGACTGATGAAATATTCTGCCATAGTTAAAATTTCAGACCCCCTATATGGGGGAATCTAATGATATTAACAAGACATTCAAAATTAGTATGTTGCAGAGATGTTAGGCAATTTCATAATATAGGCCTATCATAAGGAACTTGTGGTGGTAGGAATTAAATGGTTAACTCAAGATGAGGGGTATTAAATGTCATTGACAAATTTATAAAAATAGAAGCATAAGCCATAAACTCCGAGTAGGCCATTTTTATTAATATCAATAGCCTTCTAAGTTTTAGTTATATACCTTGTAAATAAAAATTTTCAAACCTTAAAGGAAAACTTAATAAACCTTGTAGGAGACCTTAATAGACCTTATAAGAGAACTTAACAGACGTTACAGAGGAGAATAACATAACCTTAATATATGTGAGGAGAAAGGGTTAATCATTTGAGGGTATAGGTTAAGGGTTAGAAAAGTGTATAATATAAAAACTAAAATTTCAATGTTTGATAGAATATGTCATGCAATTAATCATTTAGGAAAACAAACTTTCGGTTCTTGATAGTCAATCTCTTACTTCACACTTTTAATTTACACAAATATTTTGATAGAGAGAGAGAGTTTAAAAACTATCATTCATTGCAGGAAATGGAAAGGTATATCAAGCTTGGTTATCCACTACCACTAATTGAAACTATTAATTAATTTATAAATAATTTTTTTCTTTTCCTTGTACTAGAATTTTACTTACTTTTTGTGCCTTCTAAAAATTTTTCAGTAATCTCTTTACCATCTTCTTCAATCATTCTTTATAAGTCTTTCTTGTTTATTTACTAGTACATTTCCTTTAACTTTTTTTTTATTTTTTCTTGAAGAGACATGTATATTTCAGATAGTTTATGACATAATTTTGGTGTTTTTACAAAAAGATAAGAGGGATCTAAAGTGCCTAGTGACAACGAGTTAATTAAGTAAGGCAAGGATGGAGGTTGTTGAGTCATCATCCTTTATGTAAAATGATAACTATATTTGAGACAAGGAGTTATTAGGGTTAAGTTAGATTGAGTGATTTAAAGGGAATGAGGGTTAATGTTTTTTCTTTCGTCCCTTTATTAACATAAGCTGCCATCTCATGGTAAAAAAAAAAAAAAAAACCTTTTCAAACTTAATATTTTTGTTTGTTATAACAACTTTAAGTGTGAGAATAAGGCTTCTCTCGGTATAAAATTAGATCTGGTGATATAGAGGAAATAGGGTTAATTTTTCCCTTTCTCCCTCCATTAACATAATGTGCCCTTATATGGCAAGTGAACTTACTTTAACAAACTTAGAGAAATAAGTGTTTACTATAATATCTTTAAATATGGGATAAGGCTCCTTCTAAAAAATTTATACTTGAGAGATCTAGAATAGATATGTTTGATCGTAGGAAATCTCCATTTGTTTCTTAGTGCCTCATTTATTCCTTCCAAATGGTCTTCCACTTTATAAATATAAAGTCTTTATAGATATTTTCAATTTCTTTCATCAAATTCATCCATCATGTTTGCTTCCAAGCCAATATAGTTTAAATATTATGGTTTATCTGAACAAACACTTGAAGAGAACGTATAAGTTATTGGACCTCGAATCTTTTAGTAAGCATAAATTGAATGATTTTGGTGATCTTATTGGATAAATTATATTTTTATATTGGAGTTAAATAATTAAGTCAAGTTTAGGAGGGTTTATTTCATGTATTGCATGGAAATTGGAAGAGTAAGTTGAAGAATTAAGAATGCATAAGGGTATTTTGGGTAGATGATTTAAGTTAGAAGCATTAAGGCATTAAAGGAAAGGCAAATTGGACTTTTAACACTCCTTAAGGGTAGAATGGGAAGAGGAAAAATATTGTTTTGCAAATAAGAAGACAAAAACGTGAAGAAGAGAGGTTTCGAAGAAGAGTGAAAAGAATAGAACTTTAAACTAGGTCATAATTTCTCTTAGTCTTAAAAAGAGAATCTGAGCTTATTCGAGAAGGGAAAAAAGAAAGAGGAAGAAAAGAGCCTTCTGTAGAGCCCAGAATCTCATTGTTTGGTGAAGATTCAAGGTATCTTGATGTTAAATCTTTTGGAGTTTTGAAGGGCTTTTGGTTCAAAGAGCTTAAGAAATATATGGGTTTAAGTATTTTAGAATCCATTGTAGTGAATATGCATTATGGGTTGGTCAAATCCAAATTTCTGTTGAATGGGTTGTGTCTTTTTATGAAGGAAATCAAGGAGGGGTTTAAGAAAGGCAAAGGAATCAAAAGGAAAGGCATTCTAAAGTCCGATACTGAAGCAAGCAAGGATTTTTAAGGTAGGTTTCAGTTTTATGATTAAGCAATAGGCCATTAAAGTGTTCTTTTACATGAAAAATGAATAGTCTCAACTACTTCATGAACGTGTGTTATGACTCTGTGAATGCTTTGAAAATGTGTTATGTGTTTACATAAAAGCTATTCTACTGATAAGTGTGGCATGAACATGAAAAAATGTTTCTGAAAGGATTTTATGTCCGAAAAAGGTCAAGTTTCAAGAATTTTGCCATTTTGGGCAATAAGTATTCAAGATCATGAAATGTATGCTATGCGGGTTTTGTTTGGTCCATTTTGATGTCAAGTGCACTTGTCTAAAGGCTTCTCCCGCCTGCCTGCTAGTGGTATAGGGCTCCTTCATGGGCTCCCATAAGTTTACGGCTACACAAAACTACTAAATGGGATTGGGCTAGTTCGTTCTGTTTACGACTCCACATGATCACTATATGGACTGTGTTGTTCATTCTGTTTATGGACCAAACCTGACCATTTTGATGTGATTATGTGTTCTTAAGTTTGATGCATACATGAATTATAGTTGTGCATGACTTGTCTATCTGAATACGGTTTTTGAGAAATAACAAAGTTTTGATTTTTCAAGTGGTTTTCCAAATTACATATTTCAATAAGTTTTGAAAATAGATTTCTACTTGTTTCTTAATGATAAACCTCGAGCTTTAAGCTCACCCCCTCCCAATTTTGTCCCATCCAGATGAAGAACAAGAGAGTGAATAGTCAAGAGTTAGGGCAGCACTCCAACCTGCATATATTTTTGTAATCTTAAGTTCGATTTTTGAGAACCTAAGGCCTTAGCCACCTTTCAGGCTTTATTAATTCAAATGTATTGATGTATTGTTGCCTGTAAGGTTATTAAAGCTCTATAAATCCAACATTTGTTAAAGGATGAATGAAACATATGTATGTTCTGCGTATGATTATGATGACTGTTAAGTTTTTATCATTGCATGAGTTGATCTAATGAATTTGAGGCTTTGAGAAGCAGTTGAGGTTTATGTTTGTGTGTTACTGACCTTAAATTTGGATGAATAAGAGTGTCTGGAAGGATTTAAGTCTGCATTCAGTAAGGCAGACGTTAAAGGAAGAACACAGACAAAAGGATTCGCTTATGCTGACGTCACAACGCAGATGCAAAGGAAGATATAGAGGGAGGGTATCGTCTGTTCTGACGTCACATACAGACACAAAGGAAGACAGACTCACGGAACATAGATGTAAGGGATCGTCTGTGCTGACATCACATACAGACATAAAGGAAGATAGACTCACGAAACATAGACGTAAGGGATCGCCTGTGCTGATGTCACATACAGACGCAAAGGAGGAACCCAGACTCATGAAACACAGATGCAAGGAATCGTCTGTGATGACACATCATAAGACAGATGATAGAAAGACAGAAGATAGAAAGGTAGAAGGTAGAAAGACAGACGATAGGAGAGGAGTCAAACCTAGACGATGAAAGTCAACTATAGACGATCAAACTCAGACGAAAGAACTTAGGCCATAAGTAAACATAAACGATGGGCTAACCACAGACGATATAAAGAGGAAGTTAAGTTAATATTATTAAACTGTCATCTACTTGGAATTAAACACAAACTTCACTAATTAAGGATCAAGGTGTTCTCTATTGGAAATAACTCAAGTCTTATGATTTTATGCAAGAGTTGGACTGCGGAAGCGGGGTCCAACATAAGTGGAAGCATCAATTTTTATTTTTGATCTTAGGATATGAGAATGGGTGAGGGTTAAAGAAGACTTAGGGAAAAATTGATTTGGGCTTCAATGAGAGACTAAAATTCAACATTGTCCTACCTTATAGGAGACTGCCTTTCTAAATTATAAGAATCTACATCCTCCTAAGGAATAGTTTTTGGAATAAAAACTATTATTAGAGGTTGATAATGTTGATCAGTAGTCTTATTGGAAATTTTTAATAATTTTCTTATTTTTATATGGGTTATCATTATTCACTTTTTATTTTTTAGATATGGATCTATGCAAGCTTTTTTCTATAACCTACTAAAAGGAGGATACCTTTAAGAAAAGGAAGAGTGTGGAACCCCATGGGGTAAAGCAAACCCAATAAACTGCTAAGTTCAACCTTATCATCAAAATTGACAATCACAATGAAATAGGAGGCCCTCACTTATGTACAAACATGCACTAGACGAACAAATTTAAAGTGTAAAAAATCAATGATAAAAGAAAGAAATTTAAGATTAAAGTTTTTATCCCTAAATAGGAGAACAAATGTAAGGATTCAATTTTTAAGATAGACATAATTAATATAAAATCTTGTCAAAATATGATCTTTCAAGACATTTTTTATAAAGGTGTCGCGTAAGCAAATGTAGGTCAACCTTACAAGGGTGCCTAAATTTTTTACCTCTTTACCTTATCTTATAGTCAAACTATTTATAACTAACAGTTTATGGTACAATTGCTCATAAAAATGGAGATCTATATTAAAGGTTTAAAAGGGAGAAGTAGAGGATTTATTAGACCTAAATGGAGATGATCAATGCATATAAAATAAAGGTGAAGGGTCTAAAAAAGGGGATGAAGAGCTACACTAAGGATATAAAAGCTTTTAATACGGTGGTTCATAGTTTAACTACAAACTACAAAAGTACGGAAACTAAATCCCAAAAATAGACTAAGTATCTGACAATAAAAGAGTATATGAAAAATGTGTTTTGCATATTTCTAAAGAATAAGTCCTTTGAGACTTGAAATTACGAAGACATGACTATGTTATTTTTTGAAGGCTTCAATAAGTATAAGGAGATAATTAAATTGATGCATCAAAACATGGATATTGATAACCTAAGCATCAATGAATTACCTACTTATGAGCCTGCTCCTAAGCTTGAGATGACAACTGAGTCTATAGTAAACAAATTTTTTAAGATTTAGGTAGGGACTCTTATTTGAACAATTCAAACACCCTCTCTCTATTATTAATGTCAATCCTCTAGTTGTCTTTTGATAGGTTGAGGATTAATCTTTGGATTTATAATAATCAAGAGGCATATGGCTCGCCTAATGATATCTAAAGTTGATTAGTGAATGTTCCAATAATATAACTTTCGAAGGTGTTATAGGTGTCTGTGTTTGAGATTGTAAAGGGTTGTTTGGTTTTACTTCTGTTTTTTTATTTTAGATTTTAGTTTTTATTTCTTGTTTTTAGTTTCTTTTTTCTTTCAAATAAAAACAAAAAATGTTTGGTTGTTAATGTCTAATAATTACGTTGGAAATTATAGAGTTTTGTAAGTGAGATCTCCTAAAGGTGGAACTTATACAATATTCAGCTAGCTACAATGTAGAAAATACCCAAAAACAACAATTTCTATATATTCAGTTGTATCCTAATATGATTATAAATAAGCTATTGATTAGCAACAGTCATGATTGTTGACAGGCGCGTCGTAACGTTATTTAATTTTGGCATCGTTTCTAAGAGTGCGGTGCTTAGTTTTTGCTATTGATTTTAATGGGTGTTTTGTATATATTTGTCCGTAATTGGTGCCGTTTTAGTTATTTCGTAATCTTTTCATTTTTTTTCATTTTTATGAAAAAATTAAAAATTAAAATTTACATGGATGGGAGTAATTTTTTTTGTAATTCATATTCTCAATCCTATAACAATGTTTGAACTGATCAACCTAACTTTTGTTATAGAATGGATAATCAGCCGAATTACTTCCATGATAATTTGTAGGAAGCACAGCAATTCCCGTACAGACCAGAAGCTTCCTATCAAGACTCAGGTACATCCTTGTAAGAATTAGTTAATGTGCATTTTGCTAACACTTGCGATTCTAACAGGAAACAAGTTTTAGAATCCATAACTTTGACAAGCCAGGTGGATTAATTGATGGAAGCTATCAACTGCCTAGCATCACAAAGCAAAGAGACGTAACCATATAAACCTGAGGAGTACCCGATGGATATTAGCATGGAAACCTGACAGAGTGAAGTGGAGCTTGAGAATTTTGAGGTCAACCCTCAACGAATTGCTTGTGTATAACAAACATAGGAGGAGCTCGAAGCAGAAAAAGACATATCTTTTAATTCAAAGGTAAGCACTAAGTTCCATTTTATTGTTGAGAATGAATCTTTACCTTTATATAGTAGATTGGAGGAAATAAATGATGAAGAGAAAGGCAAAGAGACATTTGAGATCTTTCCAAAGTGTATAAAATCAGTCGAGACTGAGAATCTGAGGATAGGGAAGATGCTGAATGGGGATGATGATCAAATAAGGACCTATCTAGAACAACCTCGCGTGGACGTGGTGTAACATCCCGTTCCCATATAATGGGTTGGACCATAGAAACGGGTACACGTGAGATCAATCGAGAAATTGGAAAAACACATCTCATGCTCATGCATTTGT
>JANZXR010030395.1:0-14519 GCA_027575705.1 Erythroxylum echinodendron | reverse complement strand
TTCCAGTCGAGCTAGAACACAAAGCATACTGGGCTGTTCAGAAGCTTAATTTGGACTTTAAGGCAGCTGGAGAAAGGTGTTTGCTTCAGTTGAATGAGTTGGAGGAGCTTCGCTTGGATGCTTATGAGAATGCCCGAATCTACAAGGAAAGAATGAAGAGATGGCATGATCAACATATGATCCAAAGAGAGTTCAAGGAAGGAGATTTGGTCTTGCTATTCAATTCACGACTCAAGCTATTTCCCGGGAAGTTAAAGTCGAGGTGGTCGGGATCGTTCAAGATTGTTAAGGTTTATACTCACGGTGCAGTAGAAGTTGAGGATCCCAAAACTGGCGTATTTCAGGTTAATGGGCAGAGGTTAAAGCCTTATGTGGCTGGATTTCCAATAGAAAAAGGGGTCACTCAATTCCTCTCTAACCCCGACCCTTGAGCAACAATTTGGCCAAGTCAAGCTAAGGACTTTAAATTAGCGCTTTTTGGGAGATAACCCAAGTTTCACACCTTAGTTGTTTTTATTATTTTTATTTTATTTACCCAAAATTAATGTTCCTCTTTGTTTTAATTGCAGGAAATTGGACCTTACACTTCTGAAGACAATGATTCCAGCTCATTCCAGGGACATTCTTTGTGCCTCTTACTCATGATTTAGCATATTCTTGATGTTTGTATTTGAGTTTGATCTGCAACATTTCTAAATTTTGGGCATGCATCATCCTGCATAGCCTATGCATGCAGTTGACTGCTGACATTCTTTTTGTCCTTAACTGTGCATATACATGCTTACTTACCTACTTCACATTGTGCATGTGCTTCTTGACATTGAGGACAATGTCCTATCTGAGTTTGGGGGTGGGGGTGAGCATGTATGAGCATAATTTTTGCAAACCTTTCAAAAAAAACATTTTTAAACATTTTTCCATTTTAGCATAATTTTTCAAAAACAAAAAACACATTTTTCTATTTTTTTCTCTGCTTTAAAAAAACATTTTTCCATTTTTTTTCTTTTCTCTTCGTTAATAAGAGCTTTACACAAGGAAACCGGCCTCACTTTTGGGAAATTGAGAATTGCTTAGGACCTAATTGGGTTTACCTTTAGAAGGTTTGTGGATAGATTGTTCCAGATTAGAGCTCGGTTTCCAATTGTTTAATCATACTCATATTCTTTGATTTGAGTCTTCCCATCTATTTTATTTGAGTTTTGATTATCCATGAAATTTTTAGGCAAGTTGAAACCTAGCGAGATCTTGCCAATCCTAGAACAAGTTCTCTAGGCCTATCGAGGTGAAATGTGAGCACAAATTTGATAAGGAAGTGATCAAGCCAATTTTCTTTGAATTATGAACCACAATCCAATTTTGGCTTAAAATAACATTTTATTCCTTTTGGAGCCAAGTTGAGCCTAAGTAAAATCCCCATCTCTTTGGCACCCTCATTTAACCAAGCCACAAGCCAAGCATTCCCTAACTTTCATGTGAAAATGATTATTTAGGAGTAGGATATGTGGGGGGTTTAAAAAAAAAAAGAAGAAAAGAGAATAAGAGAAAAAAAAGAAAAGAAGAAAAAAACTATTAAAAAAAAGAGAAAAAGAGCAAGCGAGGATTTTGCAGGTATTCTGTATTTTCAGTTTCTTCAAGGGATAAAGGTATAAAGTATTGCCTCTAGTACACACGAAACTGAGTTTGGGGGAGAGTCAAGTATTTGGGACTTGGGAATTTATTGATATTAAGTCTTGTGATTGTTACCATTTTCAATAACATGTTGTTATGTTTGAGTTTTGTCATCCCATATCAACATCACCACGTGTATTCCTTCTTATGACTTATATTTCAGTAAATGATGTTGTTAGTTCCCTTAAGAAAAACAAAAATCTTTCCTCCTCGTTTCCATAGTTTTTACTTGCTTTAAAAAGAAAAAAAAGAAAAAAAAAAGAAGAAGAGATCCCTTACACTTTCCTATTTCTTGAATAATTGTTTTCATTTGAGCTTTTATTACTCTTTTCCTTGGTCTAAGCCGAGTTTAAACCGCAACGACCCCATTACAACCTTAATAAGACCTTTTGATCCTTTGAAAATGAGTGCTAAAAAATTAGTGGAGATGGGATGGAGAATTTTTGCCTATGGGATTGGTTAATTTGATAACACCTTTAAAGTCTCTTGGGTTGTAATTTGCCTTTGGATTTATTTGGCTTTTCTCTACTCTTGTGAGTTGGTTGGTTTCTAATTAGACTTGAATCAAGAAGTGTGTGTTTGAGCAAGCATTGGTATCCTTGCACTATAAAGGTAGGTATGGTTTGATAAGTGGCTAAAGGAAAATTTTAATTGGTTGCTGCAATTTTGAAAATTTCAATTGTTGAGTGCTCCTTAATCTGTTTTGAACAGTTTTCTCAATTTTGCTTAGGGACAAGTAAAAGTTTGAGTTTGGGGGCATTTGTTGAATGCATTTTCTCCTTAAAAAGATGGCATTTTTCTCTTAATTTCTGCATACAATCATTAGGTTTTAAACATATTTTACTTGCTAAATTGTTTAGTTTACCTAAATCTGCATTTATAGTAGGTTCTGTTTAATTTGTAGGAAATACACTTGTTGTTAAAAGAAAAAAAGAAAGAAAAAAAAGAGCCACAGCAACAGCTGAAGGATAGGTAGCAAAACGCAGGAGGAAAAAGAAGCACACATCATCAACACCAGTCCAAAATGCAATCAGAAGAGAGGTAAAATGCAGCAACTAAGGACAGTCAAAAATGCAAAGGTAAACTGGAGAAAACATCAGCAGCAATGGTGATGAGAAAAGACACGACATCGTAGAGTGAAGAGCAGGCTTGGAAAAGTTTTGAGGGACCAACACAATTAATTAGATAGAAAATGTTATCGCATATGGAAGCATTGGAGAAAAGCAGAAACGCACGATGTGAGCTAGTTTTAAGAGGAGTGAGCAATTAAATTGTCATATCTTGCTACAGTGGAGAGACCCACCAAAACAAGGCATCAAGAAAGGAGCTCCAGCAGACAATACACACGCTAACAGAAAGAGGGTAGCTGGAAAGAAAAAAAAAGGGAGAGCTGGAGTGCTTTTTGTTTAATCACAGCAACCCCACCAAGGACGCCACAACATAGACACACCACGAGGAGCTCCAGATGCACTACACAGGAGAGGAATTAAATAAAACGAGAGCAAAAACAAGAAGCATCAGAAGCAGTGACGCAAAAATAGGAGCTACAGTACAGTGGGGGACCTCCAACGCAGACCAGGCTGAATCACCAAGAGGAAGCTCCACGCAGACATTAGGGGAGGCTCAATATAACGACACAGCTGGCTAGAGAAAAGAGGACACCAAAATGCAAATCAACTCCAAGAGGGGCACACCACGCACGCAGCAAGCACAAAAGACGCTAGCCCATCATTGAGAGTCATAGCACACTACAAAGAAGGCTGATCCAAGAGACCACCAAGCTAACACACAAGAGAGAAAAAAAATGAAATCAACGAGAACAGGTGGGGCGGCGTAAACTGAAGGAAGCTTCAGGAGATACAGAAAAACCATCCCAAAACGCTAGCCACCAAGAAAGAAGAAAAATGTGAGCTGCAGAGACGCACCGGCTGAAGGAGAACACTGTGAGGCAGACCACGCAGACACCAACAGAGGAGCTACATCTGGCGATACTGAAAGGAACCAACACAACAGAGACGCCACAAGAAGAAGCTCCACGCAAGAGGCTACAGTAGAGAGGACAACCAATAAGGAGATGCACCAACGCAGCAGGAGGAGTGACGCATGCGAGCTCCAAGGCTGACGCATCAAGTTTCTTGGAGGCACACTGGGAACAGACCACGCACAAAAGGGGACGTAGAGGAAAATTCTAAACCCATTGTCCTCTTTTTTATATCTATTTTTTTCCTCTTCCTATATTGTTTGTTGATTCTGATTTTTTATGTCTTCATATCACCATGAGTGAGTAGTTTCTTTAAGGCTTTAAGATTGGGCTGAAACTTTTAGTTAATTTCTGTGGATTAAATCTTGGTTGATTTATAAGCATGGATTTCTTAGTTTTGATCTTTTTGTTTTGAGATTAATTTTACTAGTATTGTGTTTGGCCAATTATTACTTGACATCAGTTGTTAATTGAAGAACCGATAGGTGAAAATTAATAACGAACTCCAAAACAGTGAACTTATAAATTTAGATTTAGACATAGACTGAATTTATGAGAGAAAACCGGGTGAGCAAAGAATATAATGGGTTATTCTTGATTGCTAGGCTACGATAGTAGACTAGGATTATTGCGTAATACTCCTTTGATACCTTGGAAAAGGATCTAAGAAACTCTAGGCTCAACGGTCTATCAACCAAAAAATTCTCCTAATAAATTGATTCAGGTAAAGTACATAGAAAACGATAAAAGTGAAACCATCATTGAAGCTTACCACATTCCGTTCGGATTAATCCCTAGAGATATTCGCATCTTTGTTTAAGCATCGGTTTTATTTATTTATTTATTTATTTATTTTGATAGTTAAATTTTCTTTTAATTTAAATTCTCCATTCTTACACAATTGATTAGTCCAATTAATTGAGTGATCCAAGCCTAGTACTTACACAATTACTCCCTATGGGACGATATTATATTATACTACTTAGGACCCGTGAACTTGCTTAACCACATCAGCAAGTTTACGAACAGACAACAGATTGTGGTGAAATGTAAGGATATACAGGATGTTTTCCAGACATATTTCCTTGGTTAAGTCTACGGTTCCTACTTGATTAACAGGGGTTAAAGATCCATCTGGAAGAGTCACAGGGGTAAGGTAATGTGTGTTTACGGGGGTTTTGAGTTCCATTTTGTCAAAGTTCATATAGGTGGAGGCTCCCGAGTCTACTATCCATGAACCATGATCATAATCAGTGCAAACATTATCATTGTGAAAAGAATTCATACCTGCGTAGCTATTGAATGCTACGTGGTTTGCCTCAATCATACCTTTTCCTTTTACCAGCTTCATTAGCTCCTATACTTGTCGAGATAATATAGTGAGTTCAGTTTCAGCTTCAGTTGTCTCGACGTTTTGGCTCCCTTGTCCTATATCAAGAGGACTCTTAACTACAGCTGCTACATGGAACCCTCTTTCTCTTGCCCTTTTCTGTTTTAGCTCTTTAAACCAATCCGGCTATCCGTGGATCTTAAAACATGTCTCTACCGTGTGACCTCTTTCGTGACAATGGGTGCGGTATTTATCATCCCTTTTAACGAATTTCCTTTTAGTTGTTGATCCAGACGTGAAGTTACTTTCCTTTGCATCTCCCTTTCTGTTTCCACTAGATTTCACACTAAGAGCAATATTTAATTGACCAGTTTCATTCGAATTCCTAGACACATCCCTCTATTTTAAACTATCAGCATCATAGAATAAGCTTTACTTATATTAGGCAAAAGATCATACAACATGATTTGACTAATCACACTTTGATAATCATCCCTTAACCCCTTTAAAAATTGAACCAGCTTGATGTTTTCTTCAACATTGCCATTTGTACTACCAAGTTCACAAGAACAAGTTTTAAAAGGCATAACACTTCCAAGATCATCCCACAATCGTTTTAGTTTGTTAAAATAACTAGTTACAGAATCATTCCCCTGTCTCAAATTATTGATGCTTTGCATTAATTGGTAGATTTGGGGTCTATTACTTTCCCCAAACCTATTTCTTAGTTCTTCCCAGAGATTTCTCACAGTAATCACAACCAGAAAAGATCTAGCAATTTCTTTAGACATAGAGTTTACGAGCCAAGATGTTACCATAGAATTAGCCATTCTCCATTTCTTCAATAATTGTGGGTTGTTCTCTGGTTCCTTGCAATCTCCATTAACGAACCTATATTTGTCCTTAGCTTTTAGGGCAATGGCCATTGCTCGATACACTGCAGGTAATTTATTTCGTCAAGTAATGTGGCTACCAGTATAGCTCCTGGATTTTCTGATGCTGCCATTTTATACGATTCAAACTCTTCATCTTTGGTTTGGAGCCGATTTTGTATATCACTACTCTCACTTTCGTTACCCGACATACTGGTAATTTTCAGATATCAGTGGCTTCTCTGCTTTGATACCATGTAGGAGACAATAATAAGGATCGAAGTTTTTGTGAGAAAGGAGTGAATCGCTTTATTCATGATTTGTGAAAATATATATATACTTGATTCCATACTCTCTCTCTTTCTGTTATTCTATCGTAACGAGCCTAACAACCTGTAGTATCTAAAAAAGGACAAAGAATAATGACGAACATTAAAAAAGAACAAAACAGAATTGATGAGGTGGCCTGCTATAGTTTTCTAGGTGGTGTCGTTTGCTGGTGTTAGTTTTTCCTGTGAGTCCAACATTGGATGATGAAAATGTCTTGGCGCACTTTAAATCACTTAACCTGGAAAGTGATGGGAGAGTATGTTCTAGTGCTATAAATACTTTCAACAATGCAATGATGTTTTGTGGCATTTAGTGCTGCTTTCAAATTTTACTAACAGATTTTTCCTTGGGTACCGTCAGGTTATTTCTGATATTGCTGAGGATGAGGTTCCAAAAGACATTGAAATAGAAGGAAACGAAATGCCTCTTGGGAAATTATAAAACAATTGACGTCTCAGGGAACCAAGAGCAGAAAGGATAAAAAGAAATCCTCGTCAGTTAAAGCAAAGGGTGCTGATATTTTGAAAATGGTGAGGGAAATTAATTTAGATAACTTGATGCCGTCTACTAAGTTTGAGTCTACCAATGGGCTCGAAAGTTTTTCGAGTGAGTAAAAATCAGAAGTGGAGCATCAGAAAGTTCAAGAGAGGAAACTTAGTGAAATCACTTCTCCTGTTCCTAAACGAAAGCGATCATCTTCTGGTCATAGTGGTTTCTGAAAAATTGTAGAGGGTTAATTAATTTTCAATTTTCCGCAAACGTCTTTTGGCACGAACAAAAATAAAATCAAGCAAAGAGAAAATAATAAAGACACCAAAATTTGGTAACGCAATTCGACACACTAGGCCTACGTCTGCGGGTCTTTCACCCAGCTTAATCACTTTTACAGGAGTTTAATAGAATTACACAGAATTGATTCAACACAGCTTCTCTCAATATCTGCAACTATCTCGCAACCTAACTACCCGTGAAAGACTTTCACGCCCAATAACACGACCGACTTGTATTAACCTGAACAGAGGATTTTTCTTCCTACTTTCGCTCAATGTAATAACAAATAAAATATCTCAAGTGTATAATCAACTGAAAATAAAATAACAACTACTTTGAGATCAACATAAACTTTCCTATGAATTTTTTCTTCACTAATTATCACGGCTGTCGACTACTTCAGTGTTTGCGTGGTGTCTCAGCTAGCAGTGTCCATAATGAAGAAGCAAAAAACGAAATCAACACAACACCTCAAGAACTCAGCTTTACAGAAAATCACACCACAAAATACGCAGCCTTCCACCAGAAAAACTCACCCACAAAAACAACACACCAAGAAGTCTTCAACGCTGAAAATCACACACCAAAAAAAAACTCAACCTGCGTCACACCCCCACTTTGCCAAAAATCAACAACGACGCCATCAAGTCTCCACACGTGTCTTCTAACACCACTAGGAAATTGCTTAATCTCCACACACGTGTCTTCACCCAAGTAAACTTCCAACACAACTAAAGGAGATAATCTTCATATCTCTCTTTGTTATCCATTTAAAACACAATCAACACAATAAACAATCCCACTTAAATCCAAACACAAGAGTTTCACTTCAACTCCAACTTTTTAACAAAAGCATCAAATTTTGTATGTCCATTATTTAAAAAATTGATTACTAGGACATCATTCTTTGTCATCCAAATTTCAAGATATTAAATTCCTAATATTAAAAGACTTTGGCTCATCTAATACATTAAAACCAACTTACTTGGGAATACAACCTATGAACAAATTGAAAAACACCTTTTTCTTTGACTTGTGAGAATATTTTCTTTGGAAGAAGTTTGACCTCTAGTTTTATGTATAGTTCCCTCTTTCTTGCACTTCAAACATAAAATGCGAACTTGCATGCCTTCATACATGTGAGGTGTAACAGGTTATTAGTACTATGATTCATGCATAATTAATAATTGTGCTGTAAGTGTATATACTGGCAAGGTTATAGCAGTCTTTTGGCATTTATGTACTCAAATTCTCATTAGTGTTCCTTTCAGTTGGTTGTCTTGCTTGAAGTTTTTCCTTCTTGCAATTTTTTTATTTGTTCAACTTTTTATTTGTCTTTATCTTTTTCTTCCTCTTTCCATTGCTCAACAAAGAAAAGTGGCATTGACTTTGAAGAATTAATTGGTTATAAAGTCAAAGTTTGGTGGCCCATGGATAAGCAGTGAGTACAATTCTTTTTTATTTATTGAAAGCCAAAATTACTGAGACTCCATTCCTGCCTCTTTCTTTACACTGTGTGTTAATTAATTCACAATTCCATATAGTAGTTAGGTTTCAGATGATGGGAATAGGACAGGTACCCAATTTAAAAGTTTACAAACCAAAAGCTGTAATTACCTAAAGTTTTCCTTTAAATGGATTTTCAGAAATTTGTTTAGCTTTTTGGATTACTTTTGTGAGGTTCATTGTGGTCAATTTGGCAGGTTTTATGAAGGTACGATCAAGTCTTATCATCCTCTAAAGGGGAAACATGTGGTAAGTTGGTCTGTCTCTTTCTCGCTGAATTCATATTGGAACTACTTTTGTTGCTCAGTTTTGGAATGACATCTATTACTTATTGCAGATACTATATGATGATGGAGATGTTGAAGTACTCCGTTTAGATAAAGAGCGCTGGGAGCTTGCTGATCGTAAACCTTAAAAGGTCTGCAATCTTATTAAGCATTCTTTGCTGAAGCTTCTGGATTCTAGTGTTTTCCCTGAAAATAGCTACTTCAATGTTACATTTGTAATTTTTCCTTCTGCCATTTCTGAAGTTGAACTCTTCTCGGCGTGCTTCTTCTGCAGTAGGGTAAGTGTGTTCTATATGTTGTAGAATACTTTTTTTTTGGTTATATAATAAAGGATATTGTCCTTGTAGCATCCCTTTCTGTATAAGCTTATATCAATACTTTTCCTTCTCTATTGCAATATCATGGCTTGGTTATGGAATTGAAGTTATATGGAAATCTTTCTGTTTTACAGGTCACCTCCGCATAGAAATAGGAGACATGTTGGTTCGAATCAAATGAGAAACCAATGAAAATGTCTTTAGAAAATGCTTCATCTCCAATCTAGCATTTATGTTGTACTTTTCTTTTTTATTTTACTTTAATTCAATGCCTTATAAGTATGTTGTTTTTAATTTTGTAGGGCGAAAGGAAAAAGAACTCCCTAGAAAAGCTTTGAGAAGGTGGAAAAGGAGTCCAAGGAAAAAGGTGATTCTGATGCATCATTAGATCCTGAAGCTACCATGGCGTCAGAATGTGAGACTCATATTCTTGTCATTAAGGTCAAATTTGTGGATTTAGAAAGTTTTCACCAAAAACCAATGTAAACTAATGCCAGTGTTTAGTTTGTTTTTCTTATTCTTTTTTCTATTAATCTTCATGTGCATTTTTCTATTAATCTTCATGTGCACATCGTTTTAAGTTCTATATATGTTGGTAGTGATGTTGTATTTGCACTTTTGAATGTGATTGGATATTGTGATCGTCATACTTTTTTTCTTTTACCTTCTAATACACTGTCATGTGAGACATGCAAAGCTAGCTTTTAGAGAATGTTGTTTGTCGGTTCCCCAAAAATCTGGTTTATTTCCTTCCAGATGTGTCTGAAGGCGATCCCACGAACAGAGTGAACAAAAACCTATCAGATGTAGAGGGATCTGTTTGGTAAGGATCGGTTTCTAGAGGAAAACAGTAGGATGAAGCAGAGAAGAGCCCCAATCATTCGAAGTTCTCCGATGGAGAAACAAAATCCAACAAAAAAAATGATGCTTTGGACGATAGAGAAGCAGATGATTTGAGTGAAGCATTAGAAGGGGAAGCAAATGAAGGCAATACAGACCCTGAGAAATTGTCAATAGAATCATCTCATTCGTCGGATGCTGAGGAGACTGAAGTCTATGACGATGAGCCTCTTGTACTTGCATTAGCTTTACATTTGTTTCATACATAATTATCAACTGCTGTAAACTTGATTTGACGCCTGTTAATTTTGCTAACCTCAGAGCAAGTGGAAAGGCAAGGTTAAAAAACCAACACCAAAGAGAAGAAAGTGAGCACCTAGACTATAGGTAGTGTTACGTAATCGTATACGTGCAGTTGCATTCCATCGTAGTATGTCATGCATGATATTCAAGGCTCCTCATTGAACACATTGCTATTTCTGTTTTTCAATATATAACATATTCTTTTATATTCTTTTTGTATTTTTTTAATTCTTTGTCAGTTGTAAAATTTTCATTTGTCTTCCTGTAACAAATATATTTATAAAAGGAAATCTAACTTCTCACTACATTTAGGTAGTGACGCCATTCTTTTGCTTTGTTTCTTCAATAGTCTTAGCTTGGTATCAAAGTCAATTTGGCTCACACGTCATTCGATCCACATGGCTCATTACAGTGACTCTGGTGATTCATCATCTCTACCACTGCAACCATCATTTACCTCTGGTGTAGGTAATCAGAATTCAAGATCCTCTTATTCTCTGAACAATTCTTTTAATTTGGTAGCACCTATCAAGTGGGATAGGAACAACTACTTGTTATGGAAATCCATGACTCTTCCAGTAATCAAAGGTAACATAATGGAAGGTTTTATTACTGGATCTAAGCCCTATCCCAAAGAATTCGTTGAAAGTGAATCTGGAGCAATTCGTAATCCAGAGTTTGAATGGCATATAATAGACTAGTTACTCCTTGATTGGCTATATAGTTCAATTTCTCTTGACATAGCCACACAAATGATCAATTGTACTACAAGCAAAGAACTATGGGACTCACCACAGGATCTTGCAGGAGCTCATACTCGAGCCAAAATTGCCTTCTACAAAGGAGTACTCCAACGAACACGTAAGGGCTCAACAAAAATGGAAGAATATCTTAAAACCATGAAATCCTTAGCAGACAATCTGCAATTGGCAAGAAGTTCTCTCTCCCTATCTGATTTATATACCCAAGTTTTAGCAAGATTAGATTCTGAGTACACTTTTAGAGTATTGCAATTAACTGAGGAAGAAAACTTGTTTTGGATTGAATTTCAAACATCCTTGTTTACCTTTGCAAGTAGATTGGAACAGCTGCATAGCTTTCAATCTACGAGTCTTAATCAAGTTTCTATCAATGGACCTACCATTCAACAAGATAATAAATCAAATAACTCCTCCTTTTATTATGGTAAAACCAGAGGAAGTTGGTGTGGTTCTTCTAGAAGAGAACGCTTCCCAAGTAGAGGAAGGTATGGAAATCAGAACTCCAAACCAATATGTCAAGTTTACGGGAAAACTGGCCACACTGCAGCCATATGTTACTATCAGTTGATTATGCTTATATGGGTAATACTCCAACTTAGAATCAAACTACCAATTCACATCCTCATATCCATATTCCATTTATATCACCAAAAGTCACTGCTGATACTACTTGGTATGTTGACAGTGGAGCCAGTCACCATGTCACTAGTAATCCAAATGCTCTCACTCAAGTGACCAAATATGCTGGTAAGAATAAATTGGTAGTTGGCAACGGTAATTCACTTCCTATCTCTAGCATTGGTTCTACTGTGTTACCGTCCGCTTTTTGTAAACCAATATACCTGAAAAATGTTCTTCACACACCTGAAATCACCAAACATCTTTTAAGTGTATCTAAAATTACTTCTGACAACAATCTGTTTCTTGAATTTCACCCTTTTTTTTTCTTGTCAAGGACAAACAAATAGGGACAGTTCTTCTTCAAGGGATACTTAAAAAGGGGCTCTATCAACTTGACACCAAAAATGGTACACCATCCTATCATAATCAGCCACTTGCATTCAATGTTGAAGTTCCAACCTCAACTAAGCTTAATTCTCAAACAGATTGGCATCGTATTCTGGGTCATCTATCTCACAGAACCTTGTCCAAAGCCTTACAGCTTTGTAATCTTAAAATTCCTGTCAATGAAACACATAGTATACACTCATCTTGTCAATATGGAAAGTCTCACAAATTACATTTTTCTTCTTCAATTTCTTGAGCTTCACAACCACTTAAACTTATACACACTGATTTGTAGGATCCTGCCCCAATTCCTTCTTTTCATGGCTTTCGATACTATATTTTATTTCTTGATGATTATAGTCGCTTTATGTGGATCTACCAGCTTAAGAATAAGAGTGATGCATTGTCAACCTTTATTCAATTTAAACCTATGAATGAAAAACAGTTAAATTTTCCCATTAAAATACTCCAAAGTGATTTAGGTGGCAAGTTTCTTTCATTTGACTTTTTTCTTAAACAACATGGGATACTTCATCGCCTCTCTTGCCCTTATACATATGCCCAAAATGGTAGAGTCGAATGCAAACATCGTAATGTTACCGAAACCGGCTTAACTCTTCTAACTCAGGCATAGATGTCACTTAATTTTTCATGGGAAGCCTTTCAAAATGTCGTTTATCTTATAAATGACCTTCCTACACCTATTCTTTAAGATACTTCACCTTTGTTTTACTCTTTCTCACAAACATCCTGACTACACCTTCCTTCACCCTTTCGGTTATGATTGCTAGCCTTGCCTCACTCCATATAACCAATATAAGCTTCAGTTTCACTATATTCTGTGTCTTTTTCTAGGCTATAGTGATCGTCATAAGGGCTATAGTTGTCTTTCTCCTCAAGGACGCCTTTATTATTCCTGTCATGTGGTTTTTGATCATCACATCTTTCCTTATTACACACTTTTTTGCTCTCCATCTTTATCAAATGATATCACCACTACTATATTACCACTTTACATTCTTCCTACTAAACCTCCATCATTGGTGTCAACTGATCGTGTCTCATCTTTAAGCTCTCTTGCATATCAACAGTCTCAACTCTCATCTCCTATCAGGTATGAATCTTCATCATCATAATTTATTCCTATCGCATCCTCACCACCTATTCCTTCAACATCTTTGCATCCTATGATCACTAAAAGCAAAGTTGTTATCTTCAAGCCCAAGGTTCCTTTTATTGGTCTCACCACCACCTCATCTATAAGTGGCTCTACCATTGTTCCAACCACTGTAGCTCAAGCTCTCACTATTCCTCATTGGAAGAAGGCTATGGAAGATGAATTTCAAGCACTAGCTCGTAATCACATGGTCTCTGATTCCAACACATTCTTCTATGAATATTGTTGGTTCTCGTTGGATTTTTTATATAAAATATAACCTTGATGGATCTCCCCAACGTTACAAGGCTCGTCTCGTGGCCAAGGGCTTTCATCAAACCCCCGATGTGGATTTATTTGACACCTTTGGCCCAGTTATCAAGCCTGCTACAATTCGGATCATCTTATCTATCCCTACTTCTCTCAATTGGCTAGTGCACTAATTTGACATTAACAATGCTTTTCTCAATGGAGTTCTTTGCGAGGCTATTTTTATGTCCCAACCTAATGGATTTGTGGATCCTGCTCATCCTACTCATGTTTACCAGCTTCACAAGGCTATCTATGGTCTCAAGCAAGCTCCTCGTGCTTAGTTTGAGCAACTTCGACTTACACTTATACCATGGGGGTTTCATCATAGCAAAGTTAACATCTCGTTGTTCTTCTTACATAAACCTCATAAAATCATGTCCATTCTTATCTACGTTGATGATGTTATAGCAGCAGCCAATAATTCTGCTTATTTAACATATTTCACTAACAAGTTACATCGTGTCTTTGCCCTAAAGGATCTTGGACCTCTCCGTTATAGCGGCAGCCAATAATTCTGCTTATTTAACATATTTCACTGACAAGTTACATCGTGTCTTTGCCCTAAAGGATCTTGGACCTCTCCACTTCTTTCTTGGTATTCAAGTTCATCATGATAGTAATAGCTTTCATCTTTCTCAATCAAAGTATGCTAAAGATTTTCTCTATAGATTTAACATGTTTCATGCTTCTTCATGTCCCACTCCATTAACAGTTGGTCGCACTTTATCTACAGCTGATGGAGAACCCTTTGGCTACGCCAACACTTTTTCGCAGTGTTCTTGGTGCTCTACAATATCTCACTTATACACGACCTGATTTAAGCTTTATTGTTAAAAGATTAAGTCCGTTTCTCCAAACTCCTACGACATCACATTGGCAGGCTCTTAAACAATTGTTTCATTACCTTCGTGGCACTTTAGAGTTGGGTCTTCTTCTAAAATACAGTTCTCATTGTTCTTCTTGCATCAACCTCGTAAAATCATTTTAATTCTTATGTAACACCCCATTATCCTAGGGTACGTACCGGGACGCCCGTAGGTCATTCCGACACATAACCTAAGATAAAGGAGCGCTACG
>JANZXR010030265.1:0-14528 GCA_027575705.1 Erythroxylum echinodendron | reverse complement strand
AAATTTATACTGACTTTTGTTAAGTGTTGAGTGATGTGTTAAGTGATGTGACACACCACCCTCGCGGGGCACGGATTCGGGTATCACTGTCGATATCGAGTTCGGGTTCGGTTCGGTGGGAGTGGGGTGTTACAGTTACACCTTCATTAACTCATTTAAATACGGAAAAATATCCTTTTGAGTCTTCAAAGTACCTAATAAAGATATTATTCTTTTTTTTTGGGCCTAGTTCCTCATATTTGTGAGAGATATCATAAACGTAGGCAATACACCCCTTTAATTTAGATATTCATGTCAAGCTTTCTGCATGTCTATAACTTATATAAAGTGTTTGAAACTGATTCTATAGATAATCCATTAAGTACATAAGTGATTATAAGTAAGAAATTACCTCAATAGGTGATTGATAAATTTACTGGTGACATTATGGACGTAGTCATTTCTAGTGGTGTTTTATTACATCTTTTTGGTTAAGTATCTCTCTAATCGTTTTTCATCATACATCATCATGAACTTAATAGACAAACATTCTTGTTTTTGATCAGTTCTTAAAATTTTTATTTTCTTTTCTAATTGAATATCCACTAAATTCATATAATTTATGAAACAATTTAATTCTTTCAATTTATGAGGATTCAAATAGATGTGACTATATTGAGTACAATCATTTATAAAAATGATAAAATATATAACCCCACGTCATGCCCTTATTTCCATTAGATCATAGATGTCATAATGAATTTCATATAATAGATATGGTGCTCGTGTTCCCGTTCCAAATAATTCTTTTGCCATGTTATTTGCTAGAAAATATTCATAAATAGGTAAATTTATTTGATGTAAATCACCTAAAAGGCTTTCTTTAGATAATCGACTTGTTCAATGTTGAACAACGTGACCTAGTCTAGTATGTCACAAATTTTCATCGTTACTAGACTCACTAGATGATTTAAACAGGGAATAAGTTGTGCTTTTATTTAATTGAACAACATCTAGCATAACAAACACTGCTATATGTTTAAATGTTGATTTATTTGATATACTACACTTAGTGATTAATGCATTAGAAAGGCTTAGGATACTCACTTTAGCTCATATTTGAGTTTAGGTATATTTCGAAAGTGAAGGAGCTAAAGTAACCCGAAAGCATGTCCATTGAAGCCATCTTCTCAATTTCCGTATTCTGTTGATTCGTAGAGTAAGAAGAAGACAATTAGAGTAAGATAATAAAAGCTCTTCAAAATAATGTTTGTTAGAGTAGAAGAAAATCTAGAAAACTTAGTCCAAAAGAAGAAAACAAAGAAGCATCCAAGAGAAAGACCAAATGAAAAATGACATAATAGCAAGAAATTAAAGTAGTAAAATGCAGTAACTATGAGATCACATGACATGCATTACAAGACAAAGCAAACTTGTACAATCATTACATACATGCAAGATAAGAACAAGGCCACCTGTCCCTTTCATTTTAACATAGCTGCCTCATGATTCTTAAAAAAAAGCTACGAAATCGGTAAAGGGAGTAAGGAAAATGTTGACTAGGGGCTGAAGTGAAGAAGAAAAGAAGAGATAGCTGAAACAAGGTGAAGACCGAAGGAGAGGGTAGTAGTTAGATCATCATATTCTATTTAGTTAAGCCATCTCTCCACTGATTGAAGCTAGTTTTTATCATGAAAAGAGAATGGAAAGGTTGCTACTTTTTGGAGAATAAAATGAGGAGTGTTGGGCTGGAATGGTAAGAACCGAAGCTCTAATCTTTGTTATAGAGTGAAGAGAATGTAAGTGGAGGCTGCCTCATTTTAGTTTTAACGTAGCTAGGAGGGAGTAAACGAAGGAAAAACTGAAAGAAGGAGCTCATTTGGGAGACATGAATAGTAACATGGTCCAAGCATCTTAATTCGTCCCATTAATGAATAGTGAGGATAATGAACAGTATCGTGAAAGTGGAACAGAAAGAACAGTGTTTTGGCGTGAAAGAAAAAATAGAAGAGTGGGGAGGAACTTGCGAGAAAAAGGAAGAGACTGCTAGTAGACAAGAGCATTGAAGGATTGCGATAGAATAGAGAAAGGAGGGTGAAAAAGTGGAGAGTGTGGACTGCTCACAAAAGAAAGAAAGAAAGGAGCATATGGTCATCTTCGATTGTGGATAGCAGCTGTTCTCCTCCATTCTCTCTTCATTGTTAACATTAATGGAGGCTACAAAAGCTGATTGTTGGAGCTTGAAGATGGAGATGTAAGGCTAAATCACTTGACACCGATTTAGAGGTGGAATCGAGGCCAAGGAGCATATTAAATGTATAGTGTTGTGTATCATTTTCTACTCTATTTTTAGATTTTTTACATTATTTTGTATGGATTGATTGGGTATGTGGATAATGATGGTTTTAATTCTCTATTGAATCATTTTTATGACTAACCACAGCTAGATCTTGAATGTGATATGTATTAATCATGTGGAAGATCGTTTATAGCAACTAACGGTATTGAATCGTTAGAAATAACATAGCATAAGTTAAATAGTCTGTGATTGCATGCTTATTGCTTAAATCGATCTATTTTTCTTAGTTGTAATGATATTGTCTAGATAAACTTAAAGAACTTGTTCTAGGTTTCCCGATAGTTAGGGTTAGTTTACAAGTGCTTTGTAATGAACTAAAATTTAAGGGAAGACTCGAATTAATAGAGCTTGTTATTAATTCACGATCAATAGTCTAAAAGGAGGAGAAAAGAAGATAACTCAACAAATTTTGTGAAATTGTGCTTAGGCTAAGATGAAACCAATGAATCGATGTTCAATTTATTAATTAACTTTATCGTTTTGCTACAGTTTAATTTGATTTATTTTCATAGAATCAATTTTATTTTATTTTCAATTTGTTTCAAATTGAAAATCCCCTTATTTGCTTAAACAGATAATTTAGCAAAGTATTTGATATTAGCCCTTGAGGGATCGACTTAGACTTATCGCTGTTTATAGTTTAGTCTAGTTATTTTGGTAACCTTACGACGCGCAACCAATTTTGACGCAGTTATCAGAGACTCATTATCCTTTTCTTTTCTGAATTTATTTGTTTTGTTATCTTTATTTTGATTTTGAATTTTGATTAATTTCATTTCTTTTTTGGTTAGTTTCAGTGCATGACATGATCTTCTCACACTGGTGAATTGAAATTTGATCCAAAACTGAAAGAACCTTACGTTGAGTGAAGACAAGTTGTAGAAAGTTTCAGGGATCTGTCATCATCTGATAGGAAACTTGATTCATCACCAGGAATTCAACTAGTTTTAGAATTACTTTTTTAATTCTTCTACTGGTTCCACTTCTGAAATTGATTCTAACATGGCAGGTTAAAACAATGATCGCACTCTTAAGCAGTTAGCTTCTCCTGATTTTAACCACTAACCTTTGTGTATTGATTTTCTTACTATTGATGTTGCTTTTGAGCTTAAATATGGTCTAATTCACCTTTTTCCTACGTTTTGTGGTATGCCAGGTGAAGATCCTAATAAGCATCTCAAAGATTTCTATGTGGAATTTTTACAATAGGACATCCCACTGATATGTGTCTGACTTTGCAAGAGACATCCACAAAATAAGTGAATGTTTTTGGGAGCTTCTCAGGCTAACCACAAAGGAATCCTAGCTACCTCTATGCACTGAACTCAAGATGGAAGAATCCTCCATTTAACACCTATGGGCAGCAAGGACAACAATAAGGGTCCTATCAATAACCCTATCAAAGACAAGCTCATCCATCGAGCTCTGGACCTTCATTGGAAGAAATGATGAAAAATTTGGCTCAGAATAGTATACAATTTCAACAATAAATGAATGCTAGCATCGGAATTTGGAAAATCAATTGATTTATATAGATACTATGGTGAGCCGATTGGAGAATCAAAATTCGAGTAAGCTTTCTGCTCAAACAATTGTGAACCTGAAAGAGAATGCAAGTGCTATCACCTTGAGGAGTGGTAAAGAAATAGAGGCACCACATAAGAGCCCTATTATTGACAGTGATGAAGAATCTGAAAAGGAACTTGAATTGCCTTAGAAAGAAACTGAAAAGGGAACTAACGTAAATTCTCAGTCTCCTATGATTAAAAGTTTTACTAGAACTTTGCCTCCTTTTCCTCGTAGGTTTGCTAAATCGAAGAAAGAGGAGCAAGATAAGGAGATTTTGGAGATGTTTAAAAAGGTGGAGGTAAACATACCTCTAATTGATGCCATTAAGCAAGTTCCTCGATTCTAAATTTTTCAAGGAGTTACGCACTTCTAAAAGGAAATTGAGGGGAGATGAAAAAGTAAGTACGGGGGAGAACGTGTCTGCGATCTTCTATAAGGAAATTGAGGGGAGATGAGAAAGTAAGTACAGGGGAAAACGTGTCTGCGGTCATTTAGAGAAAGCTTCCCCAAAGTGTAAGGATCCTAATACCTTTACGATACTTTGCAAAATTGGTGATACTAGATTTGAAAGGGCAATGCTAGATCTAGGAGCTTCAATTAATGTTATGCCATATTCTATTTATACTTCATTGAATTTGGGATCACTGAAAGAAACCTATGTTATAATTCAGTTGGCTGATGGATCTAATGCTTATCTAGAAGGGGTTGTAGAAGATGCTTTAGTGCAAGTCAATGAATTGGTTTTTCCAACTGAGTTTTATGTCTTAAACATGGAGGGAGAACCTTATTCTAACTATAAACCTATCCTTCTGGGTCGCCCATTTTTGAAGACATCAAAGACACAGATCGACGTAGATGCAGGGGCATTGACTATGGAATTTGACGGTGAAATTGTTCGTTTTAATATTTTTGAGGCTATAAGGTACCCTAGTGATGTCTATTCTGTGTTATCTATTGATGTTATTGATTCTTTGTCTCAAGAAATTTTTGATATAGATAGTAAAGATAATTTAGAAGTCATTCTTTGCATGAGTTTAACAGAAAACATTTTGCAAAATTCTAACTTGCTCATTACAGATAAAACAGAGGAAATTGTGCTAGCACTGTAATCATTACAAACAATACTAAAGAGGTATGTATTTCAAAATATTGAATTGCTAATATCTAATATGAAATCTTTACATGTAGTGGTGAAAGCACCTGTAATTTAATTGAAGCAATTACCGGAGCGCTTAAAATTTATGTTCTTGGGAGAAGGAGAAACACTTATGGTAATCATAGTAAAGAACTTAACTAAGCTTCAAGAAGAAAAGCTTATTCGAGTGCTTAAAGACAACATCACAACTATAGGGTGGACTATAGCCGACATTAAGGGTATTAGTCCTTCGACATGTATGCACCGAATCTTGTTAGAAGAAGGATCCAAATCATTAAGAGAGTCACAAAGAAGATTGAATCCTCCGATGATGGAAGTGGTAAAGATGGAGATCTTAAAGTTGCTTGATGTTGGTATAATCTATCCAATTTTGGATAGCAAATGGGTGAGTCCAGTCTAAGTAGTACTGAAGAAAACTGGGATTACTATGGTGAAGAATGAGAATAATGAGTTTGCACCTACAAGAATTCATAATTGATGGCAAGTATGCATCGATTATAGGAAGTTAAATGTTGTTACACATAAGGATCACTTCCCACTCCCATTCATCGGTCAGATGCGTGAAAGACTTGTAAGACGATCTCACTACTATTTTCTGGATAGGTATTCAGGATATAACCAGATTGTGATAGCTCCGAATGATTAGGAGAAAACAACATTCACATACCCATTTGGTACATTTTCATACAAAAGGATGCCGTTTAGACTATGCAAGGCCCTAGTTGCCTTTCAAAGATGCATGGTAAGCATTTTTTTTATGAATATGTTGAACACATTATTGAGGTCTTTATGGATGATTTTACTGTCTATGGAGATTTATTTGATGTATGCTTGGATAATTTGAATTGTGTATTTGAACGATGCATCTGAACTAATCTTGTTCTCAATTCTGAAAAATGTCATTTCATGGTTAAACAAGGCATAGTGTTGGGATATGTAATCTCATCTAAGGGAATTGAGGTTGATAAGGCTAAGATAGAAACTGTGCGAAATTTACCTTACCTATAAATGTGTAAGAGATTCGTTCTTTTCTTAGCTATGCAGGTTTTTATTGTAGGTTTATCGAGGACTTTAGTAAGATCTCAGTAAAACCCTATCATCTATTACAAAAAGATGTACCCTTTGAGCTTGATGAGGGATGCAAGGAAGCATTTAAAAAGTTGAAAGAACTTTTGACTTTAGTACCTATCATTTAACAACCTAACTAGAGTCAACCATTTGAGATTATGTGTGATGCGAGTAGTTTTGCTGTAAGTGCTATCTTTGGTGAAAGATATGGAAAGATGACTCATGCAATACGTTTTTCAAACACTTAGTCTAGCACAACGCAACTATTCCACCACTGAAAAGGAGCTTTTAGATGTTGTATTTGCTTTGGATAAATTTAGACCTTATTTTCTTGGTTCTAAAGTGATTGTGTATTATGATAGTGCAACATTAAGGTACCTTTTGTCGAAGAAAGAAACGAAGTCAAGGTTGATTAGATGGATTGTCCTACTCCAAGAGTTCGATTTGGAGATTAAAGATAAGAAAGGTATAGAGAATTCAGTCACAGATCACTTGAGTCGAGTTGTGAAGGAAGAGGATCTAGTACCATTGCAAAAACTATTTCTAGATGAACAATTACTAATGCTTCAAGTTAAGACTCCATGGTATGCTGATAATGCGAACTATCTAGTGAACCATGAGATAAGTACTAATTTGATTAAGGCTAAACAAAATGGGATAAAAAGTGAGCCAAAATACTATATTTGGGATGATCCTCAATTATGGAAATGTTGGTTTGATCAAGTGATTAGGAAATGTATACCAGAATATGAATGTGAATCAATTCTGAAGTTTTTCCATTCATATGAATGTGGTGGTCATTTTGGGCCTAATAGAACTGCTAGGAAAATTCTTGAATGTGGTTTCTATTGGCCAAATGTTTTTAGAGACTCATATATATTCTATAAAGCATATGAACAGTGCCAGAAACAAGGTAATCTATCTCATAGAGATCAAATGCCTTTATCTCCAATAATTGCAAGTGAAATTTTTACTATATGAAGCATCGATTTTATGGGAACATTTCCCTTTTCTTTTGGTTTTGTTTATATTTTTTACTGTTGATTGTGTTTCTAAATGGGTGGATACTAAAGCCACTAAGACTGACAATTCTAATGTTGTTGTAGAATTTGTCAAGTCTAACATTTTTGCTAGATTTGGAACACCGCGAGCATTCATTAGTGATAGGGGTACTCATTTTTGCAACCGATTAGTGGGAAGTCTTTTAAAGAAGTACCATGTCAAGCATAAGGTGTCTACAACTTATCACCTATAGACGAACTGGAAAGCAGAGGTTTCAAATAGAGAAAACAAGTCCATCCTTAAGAAAATGGTAAGTTGGAATCATAAAGATTGGAGTCAGCAACTTGATGATGCTTTTTGGGCATATAGGACTGCATACAAGACACCGATTGGCATGTCTCCATATAAACTAATCTACCAAAAGTTGTGTCATCTTCCAGTGGAAATTGAGCACAAAGCCTTTGGGCTATTAAGCAATGCAATATGAAGATGGATGTGGTGGGTGATAAAAGGAAGCTGCAACTACAATAATTGGAAGAGCTTAGGCCTGAGTCTTATGAGAATGCAGAAATTTACAAGGAAAAGATGAAAAGATTTCATGGTAGGATGATTGTTAGGAAGAATTTTATAGTTGGGAAAAAAGTTCTTCTCTACCATTCACGACTTAAGCTTTTTCTAGGTAAATAGCGTTACTGTTGGATTGGCCCTTTTATTGTTCCTAATGTCTTTTCACATTGTGCAGTTGAAATTGAAAGCTTACAGATAAACAAGAAATTCAAAGTCAATGGTCATCGACTGAAACCATTCCATGAGGGATTCTAAGTGGAGGATGTGGAAGTGATAAGGTTAGAAAACCCTTTCTATGAAGAAGGAGTAGTAAAGAGTCGAGCCAACGACAATAAACAAAGGTACTGCTTGGGAGGCAACCCAAAGAAAGTTAAATTCTGTCATTTATATTTCTGCTTTTGTTACTTCTATAACTGCTCTTTCCTTGCATTTGATTTTACATTGAGGACAATGTAAGTTTTAATTGTGGGGGTGGGGTATGTCAGTTTATATGCATTTTTTTGAGCCTAACTGTGGCTTGTGTGGCTTCTTAGGCAGTTTTCAAAATCAAATGAACAAAATTGAGAATTTTCTTGTTTTCCATTGCTTTTAAGATTATCTATTCGTAATTAGAGCATGAATTGACTAGAAAAATATATAGCAAAATTTGGCATGTTCTTTTGCTTTTGTGATTAGTTAATGTACATTATTTTTAGAAGAGCAGTGACTAGTGGTAGACAAAAATTAGTAAGGTTTTGAGCCATATTACACTGACATATTCATATCAGTCTCACTGTTTTGCTTGTCATGAGTGACCTTCATGATATATACATCCTTACTTTGCATTGAATTTCTATGCGAGGCTACACTGTTTATCACATGCATGTTTATGAAAATGATTAGGCATTCTTTATTGATTATAAGCTATATTAGCCAAATAGCCTACCCATCTATGTGAATTTCCCTTGCAAATCCCTTTTTACCTATATTAACGTTTTCTTTTGTATAAATCATATTACATCCACCTAACCAAATGTCCTACCCAAGCTTTAAATCTAGTGGAGCATTTGTTAATTCGTGATGAATGTGATTATGTAAAAGTCTAAGTATAGGGGTATGCTTACATGTGGGTTGGTTAAATTTGTTAAAATGTCATGTTATGAGTCCTATATTGATGTAGCCTCTTTTAATTTTATATTTAAAAAAGAAAAGAAAAAGAAAATAATATTTAAATAAAAAGTATGAAGGAGACAATGCAATTGTTGTGAAAAATTATTAATTAATAGTTTATCCTCCTTAAGTTTTATTGGTTGCGTGTTTGAGTATATGCCATATGAAAAGGATGTTATGTTGGATGGAGCATTTCATTGTGTTATGTTCATATGGTTTATGATATGAGAGTTGAATTGAGGTTTGAAACATAATTGGTGCATCATTCATAATTGACAGTACCCAGTTATGGACAAATGCTAACTTGTGCGTTTGATTTTTCATTAAAGTGTTACTTTTGCTTCACTAGCTTAATGGCATTCAAACTACATTAACCAAAATGCATCCCACCTGATCTTAGCTCACATTACAACCCTAAAAAGTCCTTTAATTCATGATTATGAATGTGAATTTTAGTGGTAGAGAAATGAAATGATATGAAAAGTTATGGATTGTTGTGATCATGAATGGTGTTTGAGTGTACCCATGGAAATATCTTGTTTAAACACTTTTTATCAAACTCTACCTCTAGATTGCTTAGTTTCTAAGGGCAGTAAATATTGATTGATCATGAGTATAAGCTTGAATGTTGAGTTTTTTCTATAGTTTTGAAAGTCATTCATCTTTACTTATGGTTATCTATTCTTAAGAAATATGGAAAATAAATAAAAGTTTTAGTTTGTGATTTTGATTTTGACAAATTGCCTGAGGACGGTCAAAAGCTAAGCATGGGGGAAGTTGATATGTGTTTAAATGTTGATTCATTTGATATACTACACTTAGTAATTAATGCCTTAGAAAGGCTTAGGATACTCACTTTAGCTTATATTTGATCTTAGGTACATTTCAAAAGTGAAGGAGCTAAAGTAACCCAAAAGTATGTTCATTGAAGCCATCTTCTCAATTTCCATATTCTATTGATTCATAGAGTAAGAAGAAGAAAATTAGAGAAAAAAGAAGACAATAAAAGTTCTTCAAAATAAAGTTTGATGGAGTAAAAGAAAATCTAGAAAATTTAGTCCAAAAGAAGAAAACAAAGAAGCAACCAAGAGAAAGTCCAAATGCAAAACGACATAATAGTAAGAAATTAAAGCAGTAAATTACAGCAACCATAAGATCACGTGAAATGCATAGTAAGACAAAGCAAACTTGTACAGTCATTACACGCATATAAGACAAGAACAAGGCCACCTGTCCCTTCCATTTTAATCTTGCTACCTCATGAGATATATGTATTTTGATATATGCATTCATTTATTTGTTATGTATTTTGATATACGCATTCATTTATTTTTATAGATAAATGGAAGGAAGTTCAAGTACTTATAATTAACCCACTTCAGGAAGATACAATGATCCAGCTTAGGCTCATGCTGTATTGGTTCTCGGTATGAGAAATCATACTGTTTGCTTGTTTTATAACAAGCATTTGAAAGGTAGAGGAATCACCCAATTAAAAAAATATTTAGTTGGAATTAAAGGAAATATGGAACCCTGTAAAAAAGTAAGTCATGATTTGAAGTGGCAAATGAAAACATTGCTTGATGAATATCAACATGAGAGAGATAAAAGGGAAAGGTTAAATTTTGAAATTGGTAGTGAAAGTTCGTTTTCTAGTTTCCGTGGTGATTATGAAAATGTTGAAATTGGAAGTGGTGGTAGTGGTACTGACAGTGTTCCATCTCAGGCCCAAAAGGAAGTACCTAAACCTCATGTGAGGAAGAGAAGAAGGCTTCTTTGCACCACGAACAACTCCTAGAGCCCAACCTACAATTCGTAGTGCAATGCAATCAAGAGATACGACTCACAATGTGGATACGGAAGTAGCTAGATGGTGGTATGATACAGGTTCATCATGTAATGCTTCTCAGTCTTATTATTATCAACCTATGATGGATGCAATAGCCTCTTATGATCCACGATACAAAGGTCCTTCGACTACTGACTTAAGAGGTAAACTTTTGAGTTGTTGTGTTTCTAAAATTAGAAGTTATTTGGCTAAAAGAAGAGTGAATTGGGGTACTTATAAATGTTCAATCATGTGTAATCGTTGGACAAATAAGAGACGAGATCCTATTATAAATTTTTTAGTTTATTCTACAAATGGCTCTATGTTTTTAAAATCTATTGATGCATCTAGATTTATTAGAAATACTGAGACTTTGTTTACGATATTTGATGAAGTTGTGAATAAAGTAGAGCCAGAAAATATTGTTCAGTTTATTACTGAAAATGATTCCGCTTATAAAGCGGTAGGAAAAAGGTTGCAGAATAAGTATAATTCTTTTTTTTGGAATCCTTTTGATGCATATTGCATTGACCTAATGCTGGAAAATATAGGGGATCCTAGGGATTTTCTTGTTATTGAAGAGACTATACAGAAAGCAAAAGAGGTGACAAAGTTCATTTATAATCGTGCATGAGTATTGAATTTGACGAGAAAGGAATTTACCAATGGTAAGGATTTGTGTCGTCAACTGTAACAAGATTTGCAACAAATTTCTTATCACTTCAGTCTTTTGTTTCGATGAAGAAAGAGTTAAGACAAATGTTTACAAGTGATAAGTGGATTGTATCTCAACATGCTAGGTCTAATGCTGGAGTGGAGGTTTGTAATATTATATTGGAAGACAGAAAATTTTAGTTTCAATGTCAATTTTTTATTCGAGTTTGTGAGCCTTTTGAGAGGGTGCTTCACTTTGCTGATATTGAAGAAAAGCCAACAATGAGTTACATTTTTTATGCCATGGAGAGAGTGACGAAAGCAATAAAAGGCAAACTGAAATATAAACCTTCTTTATACACGCCATATCTTTCAATCATTACTGAGAGAAGGGAAAGACAACTTTTTTCTCCATTGTTTGTAGCTGGGGAAGACAACTTTCTTCTCCATTGTTTGTAGCTGGGACTTTTCTGAATCGAAGTGTTTATTTTAGATTGGATCTTACTAAGCAAGCTAAAGTTAATAGAGGAATGCTTCTAACTATTATAACAATTGTTAGCATTGATGTGATGCAAGATCTCTTAAACTCATAAATGGAGCTTTATAAGTTTTCTTATGGGGATTTTAGAATGTCGATTGCTATTCCACAAAGAGGAAACTTTCTCCAGGTATTAGTTATTTTCTTTTTTTATTTGTTGAAAATTAATTATCACTTTATTTTGTTTATAACGCTACTTTTGTTATCTTATAACTTACAATTTCTTGGTGGGATCAATTCAGAAATGGTGTTCCAAAATTGAAAAGGTTTGCAATTCAAATTTTAAGTCAATGTGTGAGTGCAACAGGCTGTGAACAAAACTGGAGCACATTTGAATTTATCCACTCCAAAAAAAGGAATAGATTGGAGCATAAAAGGTTGAATAACTTGGTTTTTGTTCGTTACAATTTAAAGCTTCGGGAAAGGTATTATTATCATTATTAATTTCGATATAATTTCTTATAAATTTCTAATAATTAAATTTTATTGTTTACTAAGAGTCTTAATAGTACAAGTGATTCAACTGATCCAATTTTCATTGATAATATTGATCTTTTGGCGGATTATATTTCTAAAGAACCGAATTTAGTATATGTCAATGACTTGGAAGATAATCTTAGATGGGAAAGTATTGACATGTCATTTGGTGCATTAAATTTGAATGTAATGATGATAAAGCTCCTCTCAATGATAAGAATTTTATACCAATTGAGAACTGGGGTCAGTGTAGTTATAACGAGTATCCTCCCATTGATGATTGAATTTCGTTCCAAGTTTTTTTTAATCTTCTTTTAATTTTACTTATATTTGATGTTAATGTTAAATTCTATGTATGTAATGTAATTGTAAATGTTTTTGTTTTAGGTTTAACTTCTATTTGGATGTAATGGTTTTTTAAATGTTAAATTGTAATGTAATTTAACTTCTACTTGGATGTTTTGATGTAATTATTATTTATTAAAATGATGAAATTGCATTATTGTAATATTTTAAATACTTTATATTATTCTTAATTTTATATTTGTATTATGATGATTGTTTTTCATATTAATTGTAGTTATAATTTATATGTAAAGTGTTTAAAAATTATTGTTATTTCATATTAGTTGTGATTATTATTTATTATTATGATTTTTGAAAATAAGGTTGATGTAAACTTGTAAAGTATACAGTACAACTATACAATATACCGATAAACTAATTTGTAAATTTTAAAAATTTCAAAGACTATTTAATAAATTTTAAAAATTACCTAAAAGGATACTCTATGTTAACCTATACCGATATAATTTTGTACTAGAATGTAATCCAATACTAATTTCGACAGGGTACTCACAAATTTGCTTTCAGTAAAGTAGCTGAGGAGTTACATTTCAGACAGTTAGACAAAATACGATTCAGACAAGACGGCCAAAATTTTTCCAGTACAACGTCAATGGCACCATTCCACCAAATGAAATCCTTTGTTCCAATTTTCCTATACCAACCCTGTGCCCTTTCATCTCAACCATCTATTTATGTGCCCTTTTTTCTGTACCAACCCTGTGCCTTTTCATCTCAACCATCTATTTATATGAGACCCACATAAATAGATGGTTGAGATGAAAGGGCACAGGGTTGGTACAGGAAAAAAGGAACAAAGGATCAAGTCCCCCATTCCACCGGCTCTTTCATCGCCTAATAATTTTGTCCTATTGTTAGACCAAATTGTTTATTTTTGAAATGAGAAAGGTAATCAATTCTAATCCCCAGTGCAGAAGACTCTGCCTCATCCAGCTTCAATCTGTACAACTCCTGATAAAGGCACGAATTTGTGATCTTGTCTTTTTAACTTGGCTAGTCTTTGCTTCAATACCTGAAGTGATTTGATCTTGAATCTTGAAACTTGAAACTCTGGACCTTTCTGTGAAGGGTAAGCAATCTCGACTAGGGAAGTTATAAGCTTAATAATATAACACAGGGCACGACGTGGTTCAGAATCCCCTCGACCTATAGGCTATAGTATAGACGTTGTTTCCCCCTCTTTTCCTTTTCTTCGCCCCGAGCCTGAGTCTCTGCGTCGTCCGTCCCGCAACTGCATAATTTATTCTTCTGGTTACTTCCATGTTTTCCTTTTGTTTACGCATTGTAGCTTGCTTCCGCTGTTTTGTGTATATTTAGTTAGAAATTGAAAAGCTATTCTTGTTTTTCTTTGATGTGTGTGGTTAAACAGTCATATTTGTTTCTCTATATTTATAGAATTTGTATCAACTGGGGTGAGCACATTAAAACATAAATACAAGGAAATGTTGAAGAAAGTGGATGAGCGAATCAGGACTCTCATCGAAAATGGTGTAAAATTGAGACATTGCTCCATGATTGTCATCATTAGTGATAAGTCGCGAGACCAAGGAAGGTCTTTATTTTTATTTTTATATGTCTTCAATTCCGTGGAGAGATAGCTTTTTGTTCTTGTTTTGAAGTCTGAGTTTTTCAAGTTTGAATGAGTCGGAGAGTGTGATATCAATGGTGATATTTGGTGCAGATTGTCAACTTCACTAGATGCTTGCCAAGGCAGTCACCAAGTCCAGGCTGTTGGACTCACGAACAAAATAAAACGAGACAGGCCCAAGCCCAGAACAAAGAACAAGAGGACAAAGAAAGCAAAGCAGAATAAGGG